>OY720441.1:319784454-320086211 GCA_963082915.1 Dolichopus griseipennis | reverse complement strand
GATTTCACATTATAGCAATAAATTGAATTGAAAAATATTCCGAATAAATTCCGAATAAAATATAGAATTTAATTACTTTTTCTAATGTTTTAATATATAAAAAAAAAAATATTTAATTGTAATTTAACATCTATTATTACAAAATTAGTATTATAATTAAATATTTTTTAATTATTTTTGGAATTAAAACTCATTAATCACAATATGAAACCTTATAAAATAAAAAAATTTACAAAGAATTTTAATTGATGTAATTTTAATAATTAGGGTTTTCGTATTTAATATCATATTACAAATTACCTCCCTTAACTTTCATTTCTTCACCTTAAATTTCTACTTACCTTTCTTAATTACTAATCCTAGAATTATTTATTATATAATTCTAGTTTATAAGAATTTTCGGAAATATTTTGTTGTAGGGATTCGTTAATTTTACGAAAAGTATCTTATAGATATAATTTTAATTTTCTGTTCTTACACCTTATAAAGGCTCTTTCTTTTGAAAGAAAACTTATTATTAATAAATACAAAATACAATATAAAATTTATTCAACTATAATTAAATAATTATTTCATTTTATATTTTATATAATTAATAATATCTGAATTAATTCTTATATTTATATTTTTTTTATATTTTTAATTATATATATTTGTTTTTTACTTTAATTAATTAAAAATTGAATATGTATCGAATTAAAAAATAAAATAAAGGACAATTTTTTTTCAATTTAAACTTATGATAAACGATATAAGTATTGATTGTCTATATTTAAATTTTTGTATTGTAAGTACTTTTAATATAAATTTTTATATAAAACTCTTGTTTTAATAATTATTATTAAAATAAGCCTTCATTTATTACAAAAAAAAAAACAAATTTAAATTAAATAAAAAGACAAAGAAAGAGAAAGAATATTAAAATACTTTTGTTTCATTTAAAAATATTATATCTTTTATTTTATATTCTCTCTCTCTTTCAATAATAATAATTACAATTATCATTGAATGTATACCATCCAATGAATTAAGAAAGATATTTTGCAATAAAAAAAAAAAATGCCAACAATTAAAAGTATCTATAAATATTATATAAAATAAGATTAAAAATTGAAAAATTGTCTTTTTCAAACAAAAAAAAATACAAAATTAAATGGAATATTAAATTACATTATATTTAAAAGTAAGATATTTTATTTTTTTTATTTTGTAATTTTATTTTGAATATTAAAAAAAAAAAAACATTTTTAATGATTAAATCATTTTTTATGCGTACATTTTCTTGTATCTGTATCTATAAGTATGTTTTTTTTTTTATTTAATTTTTAAATTATTTTGGGAATATAAATGTGAGGAGATTGAAGTGATGGGGAGAATGAAATAATTAATAGAAATGGACGACAGTGTTGTAAAATAATTTGATGTCAATGTTTTTTTTCGTAAAATATTTTAATTTCATCTTTAATAATTCCTAGGATCATCAATGTCATCAATCTTTTCAACAATCAGATTTATTAATCTGCTCAGTTAATATTATAATCAAATTATTACAGGAAGGCTTAAAAGAAAAATACCTTTAGATAATCTATATATATAAAAGCGAAAGTTTGTTTGTTTGTATGTTTGTTTGTTTGTTTGTTTGTATGTAGCGAATAGGCTCCTAAACTGCCCAGCCGATTCTCATGAAAATTTGTATATAGTGGTTTTTAGCTACCGAAAGAAATCGTGGACTAAAAATTTTGTTCTAACGAACCGCCAAGTTGGGGCTGTGGTGCAAGTATTTAAACTTTTTTGTTCAAAAAGAAAACGGCTTAAACAATTGACGTCAAATTTTGTATACGTGATGCTCCTTGAGAATTGAGTTGACACTATTAACAGTTTTGGAATTTGTTAACGCATTGCGGCCGACGGTTGGTCAAAAAAATTTTTGGGTCTAAATTTTGCCCGATTTTACGAAATACTGCTTTCGCTAAAAAGAAAGCCGCAAAAAATTTTTGTTGGTGTTTGGTAACAAATGTCGGTCCTACGATTGGTCAAAAAAAATTTTTGGAAGTAAATTCCGTCCAATTTTGGAAAGTAGTTTGTAGTTCTTTAAATTACAAAAAGTTTAAAAAATTACTAGAATAATCCTAGAAAAATCGTTTTAAAAAAATTGCTTTAATACATTTTAAAATTAATATTTACACCATGTGTAATTTTTGTGTTAACTTTATGCAGTAACATCAACTTAAATTAAACCTATATTGAGAGGCGCAACAACGCGCACCGGGTATTAGCTAGTATGGTATAAAGTACAGATTTCCTAAAGGAAAATACACAAAACTTATACTTAAACAAAAGATGGCAAAAAATGAATGGTCAGTCAATTGGACTAGTTTTAATAAGGGAAGGTTGTGGTTTAGTCACGGTAAGAATCCGGAATACACATCTGCTACGGGGCAGTTTGTATGTTTCGAAAATTCCCACCAATTCACGTAAAATAAAAAAAAAATATAATCGGATTTAAAGTTAAAGTTTATTATCTACTTCATTCGAAATTGATTTATTGAATCATTGGTGTAACTAATCGTTAACTATATATCTATAGCGTAAAGTCTTCAGAATATTGTCAAGTTAAACGAGGTTTTATTTTATTGAAGGCGTTCAGATACAGATTGTAGGTGTATAAACTAAGATTGAAGTATAAAATACTTTTGATTTGGACCCTATTGCCCCAATCACTTATCACTAACCTAATTTTGAAGTTTTAATTATAAAAAATATTTACTTATCACAACATTGATTATTTGATATGTAATGAATTAGACCTCTCCCTTTGTTGCAATTAGACCTCCCGGTTTAACTTGACATTTTTTTTTTAGCTACCCAAACAAGTATTTATATAAAGATAATTATTTGAGGAAACTTACTTATTATAAATGTAACACTTAAATATATCTATCACTTATATAATACTTATATTATATACTAAAAAAAATTAGATGAAACAACTTGGTACCTACTTATTTAATATGAAACGAGTTTTAAAATTTGTAGATGTAGTTTAATATTTTTTAATAATTTATATTAATATAGGACTTTGATATTTAATTACTATATTTTGATTGAAATCATAATTTACATCAAGTACTTGCCCCGCTTCCTCATGAATTAAGTGCAATGGATTAGTTAAGAGACACATTAATATTTTAAAAAAACTTAAGTACCTACTTATATCTTAATTCAAATAAGTAGGTATCTTTCAAAATTGAAAAAATTAGACAACAATTTAGTACAAAGATTCTATTATATTTAAAAATATTTAATTATTTTAAATTTTTCGAATCTTAACAATTTTCAATACTATAGTTAGATAAGTACTTATAGTAATTAATATTTAATATATTAATTACTTAGTAAACATGGATTGTTTTCTGTACAGTCTAAAGAAAACTCAAATTAAAATAAAAAGTAATTATTTAGTAAAAATTTATTAAACAAGTTAAGATTTGTAATGCTGCACTGAAAGTTCGAGAAAATGATTAATAGAACTTGAAGCTCTAGAGAACTAGAATTAATCTGAATGAATCGAATTTCACAGTAATCAATTACTTTAATATTAAAATTACAACATTATGTGCAATATTACAAGTCTAAATTAAAAGTAATATCAGTTAAGATTTGTTATGCTGCACTTTTGTTATGTTCAAGAAATTGATTATAGAGCTTGAAGTTCTAGAGGACTAGAATTAATCTGTGTGAATCGCATTTCACAGTAATCAATTACTTTTACATTTAATTACAACATTATGCCTAATACAAAGGAATTCACTTGTAATTTTGATAGATACTTGTAAATTTTGATAGAAGTTAAATAATTGCTTGAAAAATGATGAACAAATTAGATGGTAGCCCTATATTCCCTCTAGTGACAAAAAAAATAGAAAATCTCAAATTTGAAATTTATTAAGTACTTAATTTTAATTTATAATAATTTTTTAAAAATACTTAAGTATACCATTAACTATTATAGAAAAACTAAAAAGTCAGTCCTATTTTATCCGGTATGAATAATGCTATGTAATAAATATTAAAACTCTTTAAGCTATAAGAAGTTTTTGATTCTATGGTATCTCAAACCAAAGTTTAAGTCTCAACTACTTTAAAATATTAAATTTTAAAAAATAATTAAATGATTCCTTTTTTTACTGATTCCTGAACGATAACGATTTTTGAATTTACAAAAAATTACCATTAATTAATGTGATTTTATAATAAAAAAAAAATACCAATGTAAGTATCGTAAATTAAAAATGTATTCAAATAAATGACCATAACTGTTACTTATATTTATATTTTTATTTTCTTCTGTAATCATATTTTGTATAATACTAATTAAGAATATTGTTTTTAATTTAAAATTTCATAATTATTTATATACTTTTTGTTTTTGTTTTTTGCCTTTTATATAATAAAAAATTTAAAACTATATACAGATAAAATAATAATAAAAAAAAATATATAATTAAATTATGTATTTTTTTATTGTGAAAATATACTATAATTATTATTAAATATTTTTTCATTTTATTTCAGTATTTATTTTTAAAATAAATGTAAAATATGAATCAAATAAAAATATAATATTGACAATTTAAGCTTATTGTAGTTACAATAAGTACAATAAGAACAAAAGAAATATTAATAATATTTAAAAATTGTTCAGTATTAATTTTTAAGTAAAAGTATTTTTAAATATTTTTTTTTTTAAATTTTACAAATGTCAAAAAATCCTCAAAATTTTTGAAAAATATTCTGACTTATAAGGGAAATACTTAACTAATGAAATAATATGTAGTACTTAGTACTTATAATTTTATATAAAATATTATGTATAGAAGTATCTGAAGATTTAATTGGAAGTAAATAGAATAGCATCGGATTTAAGTTGGGGTTTAAATTGGAACTTTAGTACTAAAAGAATATTAAGTATCTAGGCTTCAGTTTCTGTAATCATAATATTCACTAAAACATTGATTACTCGGCTGTAGCTATTGTATAAGATTATGACTACACAAATGTTAATTTGGTGCGCCATCTATTATCTTACACAAGAATTAATTTTAATTTAGATATATTTTTAATCTAAATTTATATTACGATATAAACTGTTACGATATAATTATACAATTTTACAATATTTTTTTTATTAAATATTATCTGACCGGGTTTGGAACAGGAAACCTTCCACATGAAAGGCGGCGTCTTTACCACTACAGTCAGATACCTAAGAATACATAGATGATACCTTTTTTTTAAGCTGATATTTTAATTAAATAAAACATTGATGCCAAAACTTCTAGATATTATTTGATTTAAGTAATAAATCCAATTTAGTTATTAGTAATTGAAACTTATTGAGTACTTCTAGTTAAGAGCAACTGTCAATTAAGTACTTAGCACTTATTAGCAATTTACGTTAATGCACATCTGTTAATTTTAAATAACTGTATGGTTTTTAGACCCCTTTAATGTAGGTTTAAACTCATGGAGGAAACTGTTAAATAATTGTGTAATAAAGATCAAATTTTACAATAATGATTATAAAATGCGATTGGAGTTAAGAATTTCCCAATTATTTCATAAAATTTCAAAAAATGGGGCTGATGAAATTCTTATATTAATGAACTAAGGCAGAGACTACTAAGAGCTACTAAGACAGAGCAGCTACTTTATTAAATAATATGTTCTTTTCGCTTAATTAATCCTTAAAAATTTTTAAATTATTTTGTCAAAGATCTTCTAAATTTTTTAAAGCATTATAAATTAAAAACAAGTATTTCTCTCTTGGAGTACTTTTGTGAAAATACAATCGGATGAGCCTTTTTTATCTAAGTATATTTTTAAAATGTTAAAATAAAGTTTTTTAATTTAAAGTACATGTAACTAAGAATTTAAATTAGATTAACTTAGTAGATAATGACTATATTTATAATTTCATTTAGACTTTTCGACTTCCATTAAATGATAAAGTTTTTAAATGTAAATGTAAAACTAAAACTAAATTTAATTTTATATTCAATTCACATTGAGTAGGTACTAATATATTTGTAATTACATAGGAATCCCTGAAGTATTATAACTAAATCACAATATTTTTATTCATAAAATTCAATATTCATTATAATAAAAATATTATAAATTATAAGAGTTAATTAAAGATTCAATATTATATATACTTGAATTAAAACTTGTATAATTTTCAATTAAATGAATGAAAATATTTGCAAAATACTTGAACACATGGAAAATTACAGGATTACTTAATACTTAAGTTTTTCTTAGTACTTAATTACTCGAAAATATACTTAAGTTTCAAACTATAATTACCAAGGTACTTAATTACATTCAAAATGTAAATACTTAATGGGAGTTACAGTTATTTTTACTTGGTTCTTTTACTTAACTATAAATAAATTTTGAAAGTATCAATATCTAAGTAATCAACACTAATTAAAATACTTAACAAAGTTATGAGTACTAGAAAATGATAGTGGTATTTGAAAAAAACAGGTCTGTGCAGTGTTAATTAACATTTATATTTGGAGTTTTATAGATAACATTTTAGCCTCAGATCCGTTAGAAAGTAAATTGTACTTAATGCTAAATTACAAAAGTACTTAAATATTAGTAGTAAATAGTAATTAATAATCAATTAGTTAGTTATTCTTACTTGTATTACAATTGCTTTTCTACTGTTATCAAATATCAATTACTTGAAACTTTTTAAACAATTTCCATATATATTTTTAATATTCAAATATACAAACAAACTTTTAAACAAACACCACCCAAACATTACACCATAATAAATTGTACTGTATGTTAAACAAATTATTTTATTCCAAAATGTTTCTTCAAATTCAATTATTTTAACATTTCCAAAAAAATAAAAAAACTTCTGCGAAAGGACGATTGTAAAAAAGGACGAATAAAATAATCAATTAATTAATTAAATCGCTTTTAAAAAATATACAATATACATATATAGGTATACATAATATTTAAAGCTATTTATATTAGATATATTGAAATATATATTCAAAAATATACAGGATGCTTCACGAGTAAACGGCAGGGTGATTGGAGAGATAAATGAAAACACATACATGAAAAAGGCGGGTGACTTTCAAATAAAAAGTAATATAGCTTTCAATTTAAATATTTTTTGTTTACAAGGATGCCGTTTACTCGTGAAACACCCTGTATAGTTCAAATTTATATGTCTTTATAAAATGTTTGTATTGATTATTTGAAAAAAAAAAACAAAATAAAATAGAAAGAGAAAGTAATTTTCACAAAAAAAAAAAAACAAAAAACAAATGAAATTCTAATTTTCAATTTAACATTTTTATTACTTATGTTGATTTTCTTTTCTATATTATATACTTCTATCTCTTTCTTTTTTTTTGTTTTATTTACTCATTCTATTTTCTAAATGTTCAATTTAAAATTCAACACATTTTGTAATTTATGAGATATATATATAATACACATATATACAAATCCATGCATAGGTATTATATATCTAGATATACCTACATATTTAAATCTACAGTAGCACTCTTTTAAAAGATTACAGAGTTAGAAGATTGGTTTATTTAAATATACATATATATATATATATATACATATATATATATATGAAACTCATTGAAACAGAAGAAACTTGAAAAAAAAGAGAATAAAAAAAAAAAAAAACGGAAAATGTCGTTATAAAATTGGTAACAGACTGTAATAAAAAATGACATCGAATAATAAAAAAAAAAATTGAATTTTGTTAATTGCTTTTTTTTTCATACAAAAAAAAAATGATTCAGAGCACACATATGCATATGTATAAAAATATATATATAGATATATATATATACACAGTATAGTAATCAAAATGTAAAACAAGGAAGAAAGTAAGCACTGAGCAGTTAAATAAAAAAAAAAATCTATACTGTTAAATGTAAAAAAAAAATACGGCAAGGATATAAAAAAATGTATATAAGTATGTAAGTATGTATGTAAATATACAAAAAAAGCATATATATAAAATACTTTTGGTACTTAATGTTCGTTTTTATATATATGTATTCTAATTAAAATAATTGCAAATTTTTGTAACATTTTTTTTTTTGTTTTTAACATTTTTGTTTATTGTAAAAAGTATACAGTTGTACATGTAATGTTACAAGTATAAAAAATGTTATGTTATTAATTTGTAATAACTAGTAATTAATTTATGAATAATAAAAAATTTTTTAACAATATTATATTTAATGTTATAATATAATATTGAATGGTAATAGGGTATTTTATTTTTCTTATTTTTATTAAATTAATTAATTTCTAATTGTTTTATTTATTGTTAATCAATTATTTAATAAAATGTAATTAATTTTTTATTTTATTTTAATTTATTTTTTTGTCAAATAATTTTTATGACTAATAAATTTATAATAAACTTATTTATAATAGAAATGAATGAGAAAATTTATTATTAATTTAATTAATTGAATTTGGAAAATTATTTAAAGAAAGTATTAGGAGTGTAGCTAATAGAGTTATGCAGTTGCATTTCAATTACTATATCTGGGTCCTATATTCCACCAATGAAGTGGAACTTATAAACTTGGATTCAGAAAGGATACAAATGGATTACGATAGTGTTTTTAGTACATTTTCAAAAAATTTTGTAAAAATGTACCTATATAGTTTCACTCTGTCCGTCCGTCCGTCCGTCCCATTTTACGTACGATTGACAAAAAAATATCAGCAACGGGTAGGTATTGCAATAAAAATAATTTAATGTTAAAATTTTTTTCTATTACTCCTCCCGTTACGGAGCTACAGCCCCTCAAAGTCGGAAAAAGCCCTATATTTAAATAGTTGTAACAAGAGTTCTATAAGGTATATTTTCAATCTGAAAACAGTAAAATATAGCTGCTTTTATAAGCTTTATGAACTTTTAAAAGCCAAATGTATAGGGTTACCATTAGGTATTAAAATTTACCGTTATCTAATACTAAGTTTTGCAAAATTTTTGGCTCTTTATAACTTCTGAACGGCTCAATCTAGGAACTTGAAATTTTAGGAGAAGCTAGATCCTTAGAAATAAGTAGGAGTCAGTTAAGAATTTTTTTTTGTTACACCGCCTGTTTAGGAGCTGTAAGGGGTCCAAAATTGAAATTTGGCTTTTTTTAAGCACCTGTAACTTGAATACCTGTCCAAATTTTTTTTTATTAATATACAAAATTTAAAGGTCCAACATTATACTTTAACATATGTTAAGTGTTTTTCTTAAATTCAAAAGCGGTTCTTTAAATTGAAGAAAGTGTCTCTCAGTTTTATCCATTTTTGCTTAGATAGTAAAATTCTAAGTAAAATTTCAAATTTTGGTTTAATTCCTAGAACCTAAAAAAATGGATGGAGGGAGGGGTGGTGAGTGAGATTAGATCCTTGAGAAATTTGGTAACCTTCCCCATTGAAGAGCTATTAGGACTTAAAAATTAAAAATTTACTATTTTTACAAGTAAGCAGTGACTTATTCCCCCATAGTATAATTTCCAAAATTAAACTGAGTTTTTAACACAATATAATTTTGAAAATGTACTTTTTTAAAAACCCTTGGTTTTTTTCATCACTTGTTTTTACAATTTTGGAATTGTGTAGTTGCATTTCAATTACTTTGATATTTGGGCTCTATTTTGTACGATTACTGTGCGACATAGTGGTTAAAGTGACGTCCTTTCATGCAAAAGACTCGGGTTCAAATCCCTTTTCTAGTTTTTAACTCGACTCAGCTACAATTCGACATTGTGTTCTAATTAATGACTTAATTATTAATTTACAATTATATATCTTCAATAAAAAAAACTTTAATATAACAATATCAACAAATGCAAAAATATAAACAATTAATTTAATTGAATAATATAACTCACAGATATAGAATATCATGTAAACAAAAATTCAATTGTGTCTATTGAAAATCTAAGATGTTTCTACATGTTATAAGGCGTAGTACTATCTCATGTTTAAATTGTATGTGGAATTCATTAAGACAAAAAAAGAAAGAACTATTTATCACTAATCAAAAGTAATCATGTTATGATAAGTGAGTGTTTTTTGTATTAATTGAATCTCATTTTTTTCAAATATCATTTTGGTGCAATAAAAATTTATTAAATAGTTATTATTTAGTTGTAGGTGCAATAGGACCTTGATTTCATATTTACATTACCCTGTTTGCAAAATTAAACAATTTACTAAAAATTATATCCATAAAATAAAAAACTCTTATAGTTTCATCAAACGTTTTCAAAGGGGTTTTGCACTAAATTTTATTTTGACTTAATTTTAAAAAATTTTAATTTAAGTTAAAGTCATTTCATATTTTTAAGTTAAAGTCATTCCAGTGGTTTCTTAGCTTCAAAACTTGGGTTGTTTTTAAAAAGAAGTTAAGCATCTCCAAATATGCTCCAAAAATATATCTGAAGATATTGTTTGATTAACACTTAATTTAAATGAATTCCAATCATTGTTTCAGATAGTTATTTAGGAATTTTATTAAATTTTCATGAGTAGTAATTTGGACTTAAGGAGGTCAAGGTTCGGCAACGGACTTAAGCGCCGTAAAAAAAGGAGAAGAAGAATGAGTTATTTGAACTTAGTCATTGAATCAGTACATTATCTTTAATCATCATTTGTAAAAAATGTTAAATATTATCTATAGATACACATAACCTAATCTTAAAAATTCAACCGATGCTCATCTTCGAATTTTTAACATGGATTTTTTAGAATTAAGAATTAAATATTAGATTAGTAAAAATAAATCAAAAATTAAAATATTTTATAAATATTTTTAGGCACTGCTCTTCTGCTCACTGATTTCTTAAATTCTTCAAATCTGTTTATAAATCCCAAACATTTTTGAAGATTATTTTTCAAGTAAATAGGTACTCCTCTGTTCCAATGTTACTGACAAGTTCTATATAATAAAACAAAATAACAAATCTAGGATCTCTAAGTTTGTTTCTGATTTAGGTACATTCAAACTCTTCCTGAATTTACTATTTCCTAGCCCTGAATAATAAAACCTATAGAAGCAAATGGGTACTTCTCTCTTCCAATGTTACTGCACCGCTTTATATAATCCCTTTCTAGGTACTAAGTACTTTCAAACTCTTCCCGAATATACTACTCCCAGTCTCGAAAAATTAAATCTATACGTATCCAAAATTAATAAATACAATTTAAATAATTAATATACAATAATTAATACATATTGTATATACGAGTATAAATCAATATTTGAAAATTTTACTTCCATTGTTTAAAATAAATTAAAAAAAAAAAAACCAAATTATATTAAAAATTATTTTAAACTTAATTATATAATCAATGTATTTAAAACAAAATTTATTTATATATATATATATATATATATATTTAAACCAAAATGTATATATACCTTATTAATACTACTTATTTATTTATTTATCTTGTTTTTTTTTATATTCACATTTCATTTTAAAACCACAAAATTATTTTATTTCAATTTTTTTTTTTTAAATATGTTTTCATTTAAAAATTATTATTGGAAAAAAAAAAAATGAAAAAACAATCTATAGATATTAATACTCATTACCACTATTTTGTTTTTTAATATTAAAATATATTAAAAATATAAAACAAACAGGATAATAAAGGAAAAAAAAAAGGAAACTATTATTGCTAATAACTTTAATTCATAAAATAAAAAACAAAATGGTTTTATTTGATTTCTGTGGTATTAAAAATACAAAAAAAAAGTAAAATAACAGAAAGAGATAGAGATAGTTGTATAAATTAACATTATTGAATAATATTATAAAATAAAATAAGTTATTAGCAAAAAAACAAAGCTAATAATCGAATCAAAATGGTTGAAAAAGTTGATTTTTTTTAAAATAGGTAGTTAATATTTTTATTATATACTTAGTTATATGTACTTATTATAGTATATAATATATATTATATATAGTAAATAACCTAATGATCAATTAATTTTAATTTCATATATTTGATATTAATTTTATTTTAATATTGAATTAAATATTGAAAATAAACAGCTATTAGTAGATAATATAAGTATTAGTATAATATTCAATACTATTGTTATATAATTTTTATAAAAAAAAATGGATTTAATTATAATATATTTAAAAATTAATTTTAATAATTGGATAAGATTATAAATTAATATGAATTTTAAAAGTTTAATATTTAAAATTTGAATTTATCTAATAAAGGGTTAAATTTAGAATAAAAGATGTGCTAAGAAATAAGAATGCCAATAGTATTAGCAGGATCCTATTGCACTAACCAGTTATCACTAATCAAATAATGGTATTTATCACTAATCTAATTTTAATAAGTGTTCGTTACATACTAATCAAACTCAATTAAGTTTGTATTAAAACAAGAAGAATATTTGATTATTTTATTAGAGAAAAGCGGATCGCTGCAATTGGATCCTGGGTGTTGCAATTTGAATAATATCAATTTCCATTCGTATTCGTATGTTAGTATTTCAAAAAAAAAAAAACGCTGAATCTTGTACCTAGTATACGATGCTATTTGAAGGTTAAATAATGCTTAAATAATTCAAAATAAGAACACACACATACAAAATAATTTAATATTTTATATTATATTAAAGCAATTAGTTCAAGTTTATAAAGTTTTTGAAAAAAATTTAGGACATTTTGAACATGACAATGAAATGTAATTCCAAAACTATGCTAATATTTTAAGATAAATATCTAATATCTATATAGGAATTACAGAACCTACAATAATATGGAACAGTTCACAAAAAATATTGTAAATATGTATAAAGCACATTAGTCATGATATTTTAGAACGAGAACTCTGAAATTTAGGAACTCTTTTTTATGTCGCACCTCGAAATTGTTGAACACATTACCCCCATATGTGCTTTCCAATACATATGATATAGAAAATTCAAGAAGAAAGTCAACTTATACCTTTTGGATTGCCCATTCAACCCTTGATAGCCATTTACATTTATGTTTTGCCGTTACTTTTCAACCATTAAACTTGCAGTTTGGCTGCTTATCTCATTATTTTGGCCACAGGAATGGTTATTTCAAGTGCCTTTTGAAGGTTTTTTCCTCCCCTAAGAAAACAAAAAAAAAACAATCGAATCGAAATTCATAGTTTTAATAACATTTATCCAAAGATAATGAGATTAAGGAAATATTAAAATTTTTTATAATTGCTTGTGCTCCTTGCAAACTACATTTTTCTACTCTCAACTACTCCTAGCTACACCAGCTCCAGCAGAATTAGATTATTAAAAATTTTTCGGCAAATGGCTTTAATTTAAATTTTTCATAATAGATGGATTTGGATGATTCCCTTGTATAATTAAGTATAAGTCTGTGGTATTGTTCCGAAAATTAAGGAGGCCAAGGTTCGACAACGGACTGTAGCGCCATAATAGAAGAAGAAGAAGAAGAGATATTACAATTATTTGATATTGGTTTGGTAAGACTATTAAGCAAATGAAAAAATTGAATTAAAGTATTAAACTAAAAAAAATATATTTAAAACGCATTGGTTTTTATATCGAATCTAGAATAAATTTTAAGAGTATGCAATTAATATATCTAAGCCAACAAGTGTTTATATTATATATTATTATTATTTAAAAATATAAAAAAGTTCATATAAGAATATAAGTATTGAACTTCTCTATTAATTCCGAAATATTTAATTAAATTTATAGTAATTTTAAATTTTTCAATTTAAAAACAACTAATTCCTTCTTCAGATTGGACTAAGCGCTATAATTTTTAAAATTGTAAATTATTATCATTCATTACTGGCTTTACATAAATAAGTACCAGGGATTTGCTTAAATTTTTTATTTTAATTATTTTTTTTTCAATTCTCCCATTTTTACTACTACAAAATTGTAAGAAACTCACAAATTGCATTTTATTTAATTTTAATTTAATGAGTTTAAAATTTTCTAAACAGCCTTACTTGGCTGCATAAAGCTTTGATACAAATATCATTTTATATAACCATTACTAATTATTTATTTTACATTACGATATAAATTAATTACGTATTTTTATTAATTTCCTATTAATTATAATTTTACTTCTCAATGAATAGAATGTATTGAAAACGAGATACAGAACGCACCGCAAGGCCTAGATATTAGAATGGGACATGCTATCCACCACATCAAACAACAACAAGTATAATAATTATTACATTATTATATTAATTGTGTTATAACTATTAATTATAGTTATATAACTATTGATTATAATTCAACTATATTTTTTTTTGATAACTGGAGCTTGAAGCCTAGAATTTTCCAATGAAATGCTGATAAGTTTTAATATGTATTTACTTTAATTTAATTATACTTATTAATCTGTTAATTTTATATTTACTTCATAATACATACTATAAGGTAAGTATTCAAAAATCAATTCTAATTGATATTTTTCACTTATTAGTTAATCAATACATTCTCTTAATTAAATACAAAATCAATGATATTTTCTGATACTTATACAAGGAAAATTATTTAAAGGACATTTTTTATTATCCTTGTATTTGTACGTAGGAATTCTTATATCCTGAAGTAAAAATATTTTCTTGCATTGAAAATGAAATCTAACTTAAGATATTCAACTACACAATTTTTTTTTTTTTTTTTTTTTAATAATTATTATTGTAATTTTATATCTTAAAGGATAATTTAGGATAACAAGAAACCTGCTAACAACAACGACAACAACAACAGAAATAATAAAAACAATGACAAGAATAATAAGAAAAAGAAAGAAAAAAAAATATTTGAAGATGAAAAGAAAAATAACATTAACATCCTGAAGGTGTACAACATTTTTACTTTAGTTTTATTTTTGCTAATTAATCAGAGAAATTATGTTATAAAAAAAAAAACAAAAAAACAACAAAAATAAAAATATAAACATTAAAAATGTCTTCCTTTCATTTTATGAAAATATAAATATACTTAATATTTCTTTGATACTCCTACATTTCTTATAATTATTCAAATATAAAATAAATTCTTATTGTATATAAATTTATATTTGTTCAAGTATATATAGATATTTTTATGAAAAATTTATAAAACAATTTAATTATATATATTGACCGGTTGTAATTTTATATAATAATATAACGGTATATTTAACATTTGTAAAGTAAGGTATTAGTAAAACCAACTTTGAAACTGGTTATAGTTACTATAACTATTAAAATCCTGAATTGTATGATAAAAATTTCTTAAGATGATTTATTATAACGGTAAATCCTGCGGCTAATGTATTATAACGGTAAATCCATTACAATCCGAAGGATCTACCGTTTTCTAAGAGAAATAATAGAAATCGGTAATATTTTTAAATTTCCCTGAGCTTTACGGTTATTTATTAAGATGATATATTATAACGGTAAATCCTGCGGCAAATGTATTATAACGGTAAATCCTGTGACTAATGTATTATGCCGGTAAATCCATTACAATCCTAAAAAACTACAGTTTTCTAAGACAAAACAAATAAATCATTAATTAATTTAGATTTTCCTGAGCTTTATAGTTATTTACAATTAACTAAAGTACTTATATCTGATCTGTGGTAAAGACGACAATATTTTAAGGAGCAGTTCTCGGGTTCAAACATCTGTCAGATCATATCTAATAAACAAATATCGTAAAATCTTTTAAAATTATATCGAAATATAGTTTTTATCGATTATATAAAACAAAATTATAATACTGCAGCCTAGTGTACTTGTTTACATTTACTCTAGAAACCGTTGCTTGTAATATTAAAAACCGGTAAATGTGTATAACAACTCTATAGAATAAATTATCAATAACATAATAATGCTTAAGATATGTATATTTATAAGATATTAAGTACCTACATAAGTATACAAGTTTCTATACAAGTATACAAATCTATTTAAGTACTTGTTTAAACATTTACTTATTAAATAATTATCTTCCATTTTTTTCATGTACTCTATCAGAACAGTACGGAGAATTAAATAGAAATATAATTTGAGTGAGTGTATCATTTATTAATTGAATATTTCATATTTAGGTAACTGATTTTTATATTTCTAAAAATATATGAAATAATAAGTTCAATACATAACAAGTGTCTGTCCCAACTTACTTTAAGATTAAATTATAATAGGATTAGAGTTCACTGCATTATTAAAAGAATGGAATCTTGCGAAAAGATACTTTTATCAACATACCAATGCATTATAAATACCGAAGCTATCAAAATAAGTCGTAACTTATAACTTATCTTTACTTACTTAAACTATATTAGACTTACACCAGTTCATGGATTATTTAAAATTATTCAATCTATATTTATACTACGATATGATTTATTTTAATTATATGAGTCTTGATAATAAATATATGTTAAAGACCTATTTTTAAATAATGTAATAAATCTTAAAATGGTCGTTAAATACAGTTTTATTTGAAGAATTAAATTTAACCCTTTCATTTAACCTAAGTTTCAAGGCCATACTTAAGGTCACTATAAAGGGTTTGTTTAAGTTTAGTTAGTACCATAAATTGTATTGCATTTGATACTTTATCAATATCGTTTGCATTTCGATTGACTTCGATTATTCCAATTTATTCTTATAGAATAAGTATTTTGAAAACTGGGGATTACTCTGATTCTGAATTGAACTTTAAATCCTATAGAAACTCGCCAAATGTTCTTAAATCATAAAATGAAATACAGTTGCCTACTTTCCAGAATTTAACAACAATCAAATAATAATCCGGTTTATTGTAATATAACTTATGACACGTTATCTGTTAGTCTGTATTACAGCAACCCAGATTGACCCGGTTTATGAACAATAACCTGTACTGACCTCCGACACTCTTTCTCTTACACAATTTAATAATAAGAATACTTATATAATCTTAAAATCAAATTTAATACCTAATTTTATTTATCAATGTTGGTATTACAAACGTTCTCAGTACACTGAAACCATACTTTTTGTACAAAAATTAAATAAGGGAGAAATTAAACTCAAAAACAGTACCGAGTACAAGAACAAAGTATATAGATCTTGTACTTAAAACTTTTTTTCACAAAAAAAAAACTAGGACATTTCAAATGTCATATTAACTACTATTACTTAGAAAAAAAAAACAGAATAACAAAAAAAACATCAAAAGGACAAAACCGAAAAAAGTATAAATCCTTTTCAAGTTTTATTAAATTACAAACCATTTCAAGTTTATGTCATATCCTTTTACTTGTACTTCTGCTCTACTATTTTATATAACTAGTTTATGTGCAAAATACATTTAATATATATATGAGTATATAAGTATTAGTATTTAAAATTTGTATATGTGCATGCATATAAATGGATGGTTGAAAATGTATTTAAGTATATAACTATTAAAAGTTCATCCTAATTTATCCTCAAAAATTTTTTTTTGATAAGTAACTCTAATTCAGTAATAAAATTTATTTTGAAAAATACTTATTGCAAGTGCTTGTATCCTGAATATTGGGAATGAATTGAAATTAAATTTAAATTAAATTATAAGTAATATAGAACAGATGTTTAATGAATGTAATTGTGTATAATATCTCTAGAATTGTAAATATATTTCAAAAAGGATTAAACATTAAAAGATTTAAAAAACTGTATAGGGATTCTTAACTTGTATATGTATATAAAAAATTATTTATATGATTAACTAAATTGACTACATGATTAACTATAGTTCGAAATACAAAAAAACTCAAATTAGAAGGCTTAGAAACTTTTAATAACATGCCAAACTTAATTCAGGAACAACCGTTATAAATTCTTCTAAGTTAATTCAAGTTCGAGAATAAATTGGCAGAAGTATAACGAATTGTTCTAAACTCCTTAAAATAAAACCAATTAAAATTTAAAGTAAAAGCTTGAATTCAAGTATTTCAATTTTGTAAATTGATATTTAGTTCTAGATTTTGAATTATCATAATTAAAATGCCACCAGCCAAACATAGTTTAAAGGCTTCAAAAATTGAAATTTTAATTTTTTAAGGATCTCTTAAATGGCTTCTTAAAAATTTATCTTAGATTCAAAAATTTGGTTCTTGAAACTAAAATATGATATTAGGATTCAATATATAGGATAAATTAATATGACAATCTTTTACAACAAAATTTGATGGGTCAACAAGATATATTTAGCCGAAAACTGCGTCTTTTCAGCAGCCTAGTAAATACTTGGCTCATGATTTGTGAATTATCTATTGAAACTAAACAGATCATCCGCAGCATTAAAACAGGTAATGGTTGGGATTGAATCCTCGGTTTAGTTAATTTCGTTTCCAAAAAATATCGAAAATCCCGTTTTTAGAAAAATCTCATTTTAGAAAATATCGTTTTTTTATATTTTCGAAAAGGCTGGTAATTCTGATTTTGCATCCAAACCAAAAATCCTTAAAAAAAAGATTAAATTTTAAAAAAAAAAGATAATTTTGCCAATAAAAAACGAGATTTTCAAAACTAGATTTTTAAAAAACGCGAAATTTTTGAAAACGATATTTTAAAACAAGGATTTACTTAATGGAGATTATGTGACCTTCTCTAAGTAATAAATAATATAATTCAAGTACACAAACTTTTAATCCTTTTCTTAATCCTTATTTAAAATTACAAAATCCTTTAAATATCCTTTAGAAAAATCTTATTTGAATTAAGGAATTGTATTCAAAATTTCAATTGGCATTTCAAGAAATTTCCACTTCTAAAAAAACTTTTTCAACTCACTAACTGGTATTTTAACTTTAACACCTACTTTTTATTTAATCTAAACTTTCATTAGTTCCAATTACAATTTCAATTACAATCGGATTAAATTTTTAAATTACTTCAAAACAAACTCACAAATTCTGATAGGATATCATAGATTTTTGTAGATTTCCACCTACACTTTGCAAAAATAATTATTATCATTGATTTGATTTTAAAAATTTATTAATTTTAATTTTATAATATATAAAATTTACATACCTACTTATCTTATATATATTTGCATATATTATTAGAAAATTAAAATATCTGATAAGAATTTTCAGTAAAAAATTTTAGAAAATCATCATATTCTACTTAATTATTATTTTACGTATTTTACTTATGAACTTATCAAAATAACTTATTGAAATCAGTTTTAATTATAATATCAAAGTTGAATTTTGTATTATCAAAGTAAAAAAGATTTTTATATAGGATATATTAAAATAAAAGCTCAAAAATAAAATTTAGGAAAATATAAGGACACCTACACATAATTGTCAGGACAATAGACATTTTAAAGCATTATGTAGAATTACGAAGAGGCATTTAATTTATAATTTATTTTTAGAATTTTTTCCTTTGAAATAAATTTACTGGAGTAAAAATGGAAAATTTATAAATTTTTAAAATAAATAAGAAATTTTTTATTTAATTTTTTAATTTATTTTTGTATATATATATTTAAATTTAATTATTATTTTATTATATTGTTGAATTTAGTTTTTTTTTAAATTAAATCGTTTTTTCTAAGTAATTGTTTATTTTATTTAATTAAAATATAATTTTTAAATAAATATTTTGTTTTGAAAATATTAAAAATTTCGAATTTCTAATTATTATTAAATAGTTTTTAAATAAATTAAACTTAAAAAAATATTAAAAATTCGAATTTACTTATTTTCAAAATAATAATATTTAAAATTTTAAACACCGCGTAAAATTGATAATAATTGAGAAAATTTAAAAAAATTATAATTTTATATTAAATATAAATATTATATTAATTAGTATAAACTTTTAAAAACTTATCAATAGTTAAAATTGTTAAAAATAAGATTAATTACAAAAACAATTTTAACAAATTTGAATTACAATTTCGGGAAAAATATTTATAGAATTCAATAGAATTCATAAGTTTTTTAAAATAATTCTTTTAAAGTTTTAAATCGCTTACTGTAAAACGCTGTACCTACTTACTAATATTTATTAATTTTAAATAAAGTTATAATCAATTTTACTACCTATCCTTTATAACTATCTTTTGTAATTGATTTTTTTGATTCTTTAAAACCCTGTTCCATACAAATGGTTACTATTGCTTCAATTACAAGTAATCAATATTTTGAAGTACTATCTAAATAGATACATGAGTGCGTTCTAATAATTTTGATTAATTTCAATTTCTTGACTTAAGAATGCTGTTACTGAAACCTCCTAATGGTTTATATATTCAAATTTTTGGAAAGTACTGGTACCTACCTACTGCTGAACTTAACTTAGGTACTGGGGTACTGGTAGATTAAGATTATTTGAATTTCATTCGAAATTATATTTTCATATTAACCTAATTTTAATTAAAAGAGAATATATATATGACTTGTAAATTCAAAAAAATATAATATATGATTTGTAAATGCACTAAAAGACTCTATCGCAGGACTCTAAAGATAAGCTCCTTAATCCTATGTTCTCAACAAAAATTTCAGAAAAACTTAGGTAGATATTCCAAAAAAAAATTATAAAATTACTAGAAAGTTCCATGAGCTTAATTATAGAATTAATTTTCTAATAAGATTTAAATTGTTCAAAATTTATATAATTACCGGATACCATCAACCTATCTACCGGCATTCCTAGTTCTCAAAATTAAATAAGAATTAGAATTTTGGCACTTTAAGATTTGATAAGTTTCAAATATCTTAGAATTTTGTATAAAACAATCTTTATAAATATTTTAAAAAACTAATAAAAAACGTTTAAAAAGTGTTAATCGCATTCTAAAGGATTAAACACTTTCTAAAGGATTAAACACGTTCTAAAGGATTAAACACATTCTAAATGATTAAACACGTTCTATAATCAGTTTTAAAAAATTTTATAAACTCAAAAATTAAAATCAAATATCAAATGTTTTATATTAATTATTTTATTCTAATATTAACTTCAATTTTATATAATAAACCTTAATCGATGGCCTCAATTTGTTATTCTCCTAAATATTTTAAACTAATGAACCTATCTTTTAATTTGAATATAATTTTTTTGATTTAATTTGAATCTAGATATATTTTATTCAGCCTGTTAGCCCTTGTTGATTTTTTTTAGGGCACAAAGCAATTATGGATTTTGTCACCAACCCTTAAAAACAACTATTCTTAAAGTCAACTCGCTTTTTTAATATAAAGTATTCAAAAAAATTTTGTTTTAACTTATAAATTTACGAAAAGTCCCTATTATCAATTCAATATATTTTAGTACCTATAGATAATAAAATATATATTTTTTTTTAATTAAATTTAGCTCCAAAACTAATTAATTACTAATTATTTTAACTAAACCTAACAGCTGAATTATGTTTTAAAAAAAATTAAAAACATTAATATGAAAATAAGAAACTAAATTTAAATAAATACCTAATTCCTAATTTACCTACTTATATTCAATATAACTAATATTATTATAAAAAAATACAATTTGATTTAAATTTTTAATTTAAAGTCAAATTTCAATAATAATTACAACAATAATAGTAATAAAATAATAATAATATATTTTATTTATATAATATTAAATAATATTAATAAATTAAATAATATTTATATAATATTATAGAAATATTGCTCTAAGGATATTTCAAAAATTTAATTTTATATTATTTTTTCACTCCAGTAAATTTTTTTTTTTTTAATTCAAAATATATTATTTTTTAAATAACTGTAAATATATATATATATATATATATATATATATATATATAAATTATATTTATATAAAATACATTTACTATATAAAATAATAAATAAGTAAATAATATTAATAAAAAACTTCCTTACTTTTTATATTATATTAAAATTTTGTGTAAATTTTTGATATTTTTGATGTTCTTTTTTCCTTTTTATTTTTTGTATTTTCTTCTTTTTATATACATGTATATTTAATTTTTTTTTTTTTTTATTATATACTTATTATATACTTTTTTGTTTTATTTTATTTTAGATATATTTTTTTTGGAAAAATTTTTGTGTCATATCCTTGGGCTAATATCCTTTTTTTTGAAAAAAAAAAACAAAAATATTATTATGTGAATAAAACTGTATATATATGTATATATATATACTTATATATATGTAAATAAAATAAAAAGAACAAATTTAATTTTATATATTTTATATATACATAAATATATATATATTTAAATATATAAAAAAAAAAAAATATTTTATTTTACATATATTAGATTTGATATTAACTTTTATTTTATTTGATAACTTTTTATTTGACTTATAAAAAAATAGAATTATTATTTTATTATTTAATTTATTGAATTATTTTTTCAATTTTTTCAATTTTTCAAAAATTTTAATTTTTTTTTCAATTTTTTCAAAAATTTATAATTTTTGCACAATATTTTTTTTATTCGTACTATTTACTTACATTTAATAATTTATATTAATATTAATATTAGTAGATACTTATCAATTTTTAACTTATTGATTGATTTTTTTAACTTCTTTTTTGCACAATTACTATTTTTAATTTAAAAATTTTATTTTCCAATTTTATCATTTATTTATTATTTAAAAATCCCTTTTTTTTTAATTAATTAATTAATTAAATTGTAGCTATTAAAATACAATAAAATATTTTAATATATCTTTTATAATCGAATAATAATTTTTCCTTTTAAACTTCTGTCGATAACTTATCAACTGTATGTATGTATGTGTGTATATATATTTTATTTAAAAATACATAATATTACTATTTATTTGTTTAATAATAATATTATTAAATATATTATTATTTTATATACTTTTTTAATATTAAATTTTCGAATATTATTACTTTAATTATCTTTTAGATAAAAAAATTTTTGGAAAAGGAAAATAGATTATGAAAAAAAAAGAGAAAGAAATACAATATTATATTGTATAAAAAAAAAAACAGCACTTTCGAAGGATAACACTTAAACTTCGTTTTTTTTTTATTTATTTTCTATTTTTTGATTATGTGTTATTTGAATTTTTCGGTAAATTTTTTTTTTTTACTTCGTAATAATTTTTTCTCTTTTTATTAAAAAATATCTTTAGATAAATTTTTTTTTTGATTAACAGTTATTTTCCATTTTCCGTATTTAATTTTTTTTTTTTTTAATTAACGGTTAAAAATTTATTAATTTTCTTTTAATATAAGAAAATTAATTCGGTAAAAAAAAAAATAAATATAAAATATAATTTTTATTTTATGTTTTTTTTCCCATTTAAAAAAAAATGATTAAATAAACCGTAACGCGATCCTTATTATACAGTTATCCGATCACGTCCTTTACAAACCGACGAAACGTTGAAGACTAGTTATATTTGAATTCGTTGGTTGGTGAAAAAAAAAAAAATAATAAATATGTATTATGTTTTGTTTTTTTTATCACACAACACACAACACACACACACTGCACACACAACATAATATAACAACATCAGATACATAAACATAGGAATCGTGTGGTACGGAGTATACGGTATTTGCGTTAAAAAAAAAAAATCAACGAACGAATTTGATTTGATTTTTTTTTTTTTTGTGAAAATACTTTACTGTAAAAATCAAATAAACAAACAGTTAAACATACATTGTATGAAATGTTGTTGTAAAAAGTAAACAGTAATAAAAAAAAACAAGAATAAAAACAAAAAAAAAAAAAAATATTGACGAAAAATCGAGAAAATCTTCGTTCAAATAATTTTTGAGCAATTCCCAATTTTTTGAACATAAGGTAATGAAGGAAATTTAATAATAAAAAAAAATAAAACAAAATAAGAATCATGTGTGTATCTAAAAATCTAAAGATACACAAAAAAAATATAACAGTATGTAATAATATTTTGTTTTTGTTTTTTTTTGTTGTTGTTGCTTTTTTTTATACTTTACTCCTCTCAACAAGTACAACAAAATTTGAACGATTCCAATTTGAATCGAACGAAACTTGAAAGATGAATTGTATACATACATCCGAACACATGTTGAAAATAAAATACAAAAAAATAAAAAAAAAAAATATTCACCAACGATTCTTGTTTTGTTTTGTTTATTGGTGAATTTTTTTTTGCTTTACTTTTGACTGTTGAGTGACTCTTGCGTTTATTGAATATTTTTTTTACCAATTTTTACAGCATTGAACACAACAGCACTCAGCAGCACGCCATCTTTTTAGATTTGTTTTGTTTATATTTTTTGTTGTTGTTGTTTTTTTTTTATTGTTTTTTGTTGGTGTTTATTTATTTTTTTTTGGTTGTTGTTGTTGTTGTTTTTGTTTTTTTTATTATTGGATTTTTGCATAAATTTTCTTACTTGCTGCTGTTTTGGTTGTACAATAATTTTTGTATCTATAGGATATTTTTTAAGCAGCAGCAGTTTTGCAACTTATCATTTTGTTGTTGTTTTTTTATTTTTTTTAACATTAGTGAAGGACTGAAGGTTGAAAGAAAATAATGAAAAATCGAAAATAAAAAATAAATGTTGTAAGAGAGCGGGAGTGAAAAACAGTGTGAGAGAAAGAGTAAAAATACAATGAGAGTGAGAGTAAATTTAAATAAAAATAACAGTATTAAAAAAAAATATTTTAATTGAAAATTTTGTTGAAAATCTTCAATGGAAAATATGATAAGCTAGAAAAGATACTTGATAATGGGTTGTTTTTTTTTATATTGTGATTTTGTGTAAGTGATTCATAAATTCAGGAATTGGTAGGTAATTCATAAATTTGGATAATTTTTGACCGGTTAAATTATGAATTAATAATTAAATTATGAATTAATAGTAAAATTAATAAAAAGAAAGTGTTAGACAAGTTAAATAAGAATGAAAATTTTAAATGAGTTAGGTATAGGCTTGAACTCATGTATACAGTTTAGGTAATTAAGTTGAAAAAAATTAATATTGTAGATTATTGTAGATTAAATAAAAAATACTCTTTTGAGTTTTGGAAAATATCATGTGTACAGGGTAGGTAATTAAACTGAAAAGAATTAATCATAGATTAGCTATTGTAGATTAATTAAAGAACACCTCCCATTGTAGATTAATTAAGGAACGCTCCTATTGCAGATTAATTAAAAAACGTTTCCCATTCAACAAACTTGTTTATAGAATGTTTTGAGCAAAATGAATTTTTTTTTAAGTTTAAGGCGTCAGATTGAGTAGAGAGGATCGTTCATAAAAATTTATCCATAAAATATTAATATCTTCTCAAAAGAAGTAAATTAAATTGTTTAAATAGAATAAAATCGATCAAAAAGCGATTGATTGTCAATATTTTTTAATTTAAATAAATTGTAATGGTGATAGAATAAAAGTAATTTATTAATTTAACGGTAAATCCTGTGTTTGTAGTAAAAACAACTAATGCATGTGATACATTGTGAATGAAAAGTCTTATATGAGTATAACTATATAAAAAAAAAATTAAATTAGATAAGATTCTATTAATTAATTAGAAATTTTATTTTATTCTTCTTTTTTATAAACAGTTCCCTACCACATACAATGTGATAAGCGAGGGATTAAGCCTTTCCTTTTCGGGTATTTAACTTTTCGGGTATAAGACCTAAATAAACAGGTATTTTATTTAATATTATTTTGTAAACTATTAAGATATAAATTATATTTTTTTATTAGCTATGACCCGAGAAAAATATGAAATCAAGCAACATTACTTAAATACTGAGTCAGATCAAAAAGTAATGGATAAAAAACCAAAAAATGAAATAATAAGTAGATAATAAACGAAAATAAATCTGAAAGATATTATAAATGAAAGATACATGGTATATGATGTGTGTGTGTGGCTTTTTTTGCATAGTAGGAAAGTTTTTTTTTAATGATTTATGAGAACCATTTAAGCATTAAGGTTAATACAGAAACCAATTTTTATTTTTTATTTTTTTCTTGTTTTTTATCCAAAAATTCACATACCTACATACTATATAAGAATATATATACAAATATTTACTTGAATATATTCAAAATATTAACATATATAAATATAATATGAATCATAAGAGTAGATATATTATTATAAATAATATTATAATAGGTATATATTATATATATAGCAAATATATATTATAAAATATTTATACATAGGTAGATATATAGAAAAATATATAATTATATATCTTTTGTTTTGCTGCCAAAAGGAAAATGATAAAAATCACATAAATTCTGCAAAAAAAAAAAAAAACGAAATTTGTTTTCTTTCTGTCTTTCTTTCAAGGTATTTTTCATCTCTTTCTTCCATAAAAGATTGCATATGAGTTTGTTTTTTTGTATTGTTGTTTTTTTTTTATTATTTTATTGTAAAATGAATGAATTCACTGAATGCATAAAAACAGATTTATATATCTTTAGTATGTATGACTAAGTAACTAGAGAAATAAAATAAAGTAAAAAAAAAAAAAAATTCTATAATATTTTTAAAGTTTATAGTACCTATACTAAATTGAATGTTAATTTAATATAGTGTTACCACATTATGGTAATAACTAATAACATTGGACACTAAAGTGTTTTTTTTTGGTTTTAATTCGTTTTGTATATGAAGTAAAGAACTAAAGTTAATTTCAAATTTCAAAGTCAAAATTTTGATGTAGTAAGTCTACCATACCATACCATATCATTATTAACATTACTTATTATAAATTGTTTATATATCATATACATTTCCAACATTGTACAGCAAAATTTTACTACAACGACAACACGAATAATATTTTAGGACACCTATGTAAATTTATATGGGAAATTGCGCTAGAACTGTAATACCTAAAACTGTAACCAAAAATTGGCAAGAAAATGTATATATTTATTGTAGAAATTCTTATTGAAACAGAAGATAAAGAAGCGTCCTAATATGGGGTTCTAATAAATAAATTTTGTAATTATAGGAAGTTGTAATAAAGAGGGTATTTAAACAAGTGATCAAAAAAAACCAAGGGTTTTTAAAAAAGCACATTTTCAAAATTATATTGTATTATATACTGAATTTAACTTTGGAAATATTTACTTGGAAATAGTTACTGCTTACTTATAAAATTTACTGCTAACAGTAAAGTTTTTATTTTAAAGTTGTTATAGCCCTTCAATAGAAAAGGTTGCCAAGTTTCTCAAGAATCTAACTTCATTTCTGAGCATCTAACTTCTCCCAAAATTTCAAGTCCCTAGCTTGAACCGTTCAGAAGATATGTGTGGCCAAAAATTTTGCGAAAATAGAGTTTTGCGTATTGTTAAATTTTAGTACCGTATGGCAACCCTAAACATTTGCCTTGTAAAAATTTATAAAGTTTATGAAACCAGCTATCATTTGCCGTTTTCAGATTGAAAATATATGTAACAGAACTCTTGTTATAACAATTTAAATATAGGGCTTTTTCCAACTTTGGGGGGCTGTAGCCCCGTAACAGGTGAGGCTACAGAAAAAATTTCTTCTACGAAATTATTTTTTTTGCAAAAACTACCCATGTGTTAAAATTTCTTTTCTCTATTTCAAACGGTGTAAAAGTTTTTGTAAACATACGGACGGACGGACGGAGAGAGTGAAGCTATATAGGCACATTTTTACAAAATTTTTTGAAAATGTGGTAAAAAGGAGGTTTTCAACTCAAACACCTTTTAGCAATTCTTCTAAAACGCGGTTTGTGAGTTGAAAAACTACTTGGAAAATTTAGATTAAATGCTGTATATGGTAAATATACAGCATTTAATATGCTGTATATTAAATGCATTAATAACTTTGCAGACTAAATAAAGGACGAAAGAACTTCTATTATAAAATATAAATATAATGTATATACAACAGACTGTATGTAGAAATGAAGGTAATTTTAAATAATATGAAACTGAGAACTAGTCTTTTAATCTCTAAAAGGGAATTAAATCTTAGTTAACTTAGCATTAGTAATATTTATTTGATATGTATAAAAATAAAGTTGTCCTAAATCGGGTTTAACCTATTTTTTCTTCAAATAAGGAGTTAGAATTTAGTTGTAAATGTTTCAAAAAGTGTTAAAATAATTATACTGATCCACTTTTAATCTTTTAGTTCGAATCCGATTCCTTTCTCTGACAATCCAGAAGTACTTCAGAAGTACTTTTGCACTACTGAATGCAGGTACGGAACTTAATAGGAATGTTAGTGCAAATTAATACTTTTTCACTACTGAATATCTTCTACGGAACTTAATAGGAATGGTGGGCAAAATTCATCACATTGAAATTTTTTTTTCTTCTTTTCAGGATTTATCCATTACTTTTACAGTACTGAAAGGAGAAATTTTTTTCAGGAACTTTTCAGTACCTTATCAGAAATGAATTCAAGTAATTGTTTTTGGGGTTTGAAACTCATAAGTAAATTAAATAACTTCCGCATTTATGTTGTTATTCAAATTAAATTAATAACGGTGATTGCTGGACTAAAGTAACACTATATTAATTATAAAAAGAGAGAAACAGTGCTTCGGATACAGAAGCTTTGTGGAAGCCCTATGATCCCCATAGGGGTAAAACAGAAACAAAGAAAGAAAAACTTTGCAGGATATAAAAAACCCAGCTACGTCTCATGAAAATTGAAAATTGACCATGTTGGATGCAGTAACGTAAGTCATAAAAAAAATATTTAGAAACTATGTGTACTGCAAGTTGTCTCTTACTTACTAAAGATCCATATACATATATATTTAACTTGACAAGGTTACTTTCAATATAACTGTTTGAAATAATTGATAAAATTTGGTAACACTGTAAACTAAAGTCCTGTAAAACTAAAAAAAAAATAAGTTCAATTGCATTTATATACGAGTGTAGTTCTAACCTTTGTTTTTACATTACATTCGACTTATATAATATTAAATTTTGCAATTTTCTACTGGAATTTTTTAACAAGAATTGTTACTGCAACATAAAATAAAAAAAATAAAAACAAATACAAAAAAAAAAAAAAAAAAAATTTGTGTAAAATTTGTTACTAACAATTTTTAACTGATTTTTATAGTATATTACTACCGAGTTACTACTGTTCTATTTTGTTTTTCATGTTAAACAACCAAGACAAATAAATGTTAAAAAAAAATAAATAGTAAATCAGATTGTGTAAGAGTGAAAGAGAACACAATAATATAATTAGATATTATTTTAATAGAAGTTTAAATTACTACAAAATAACTTGAAAATATTTTCACCTTAAGTTTTTTTGCCTATACCATGTATACCTTTATAATAATAAAAATTTATTTTATTTATTTAATTTTTTTTTTTTCTGAATTTTTTGTCTTTAGTTGGAATTTAAAGTTTAGTTTTTTTTTCAAATTTAAATAAGTAGGTATACAAAACATTTGTATAATTATAAATCTTAAGATTTGAAAGAATGTTAATCACGAATGTTTATTTTTTTTTAAGAAGAGAGTGTTCCTATTCAAATTGGACTTGAAATCTTTGAAAAAAAAAATTACATATAATTTTACAAATCACATGATAAGTACATCATAATATGACTTGTGCAATGTTATATGCTTTAAAATTCTTCTTGAAGAAATGAATTCCTTAAATAAATGCATTAAAGTAGAACTAAAACCTGAAGAACATTCTGATGTTGCTCAGACTTCTTACGTAACTTTAAGAAATTGTATTTCATGATCTTGTACTATAGAACAGAAAATATCCCGTCAAATCATTCGTACAGAAAATTAGGAATTTTTTGTAGAGAAGTACAGAATTTTTTTAATTTCAAAAATTGTAGACTTGAAAAGTGGTTATTTAATCAAATCTTCCATTTGAATTTACACCATTTTTGCTTTTGAAATAGGCAAGCGTATATCTATCAAGGAGTTGGACATATATAAAACTTAAAGACTCAGTCAAATCGTATTTGTTTAAGAACAAAAACACCGAAAATTTTTTTTAAAAAGCTTTTATAAAATGAGCTCATATTGAGTAATTTAATCGTATTAAATTCTTTTTCCTGTAGAGTACGAAATTTGAAGTCAATAAGGTGGTTATAATCTATCTATCTATATATATAAAAGGGAAAGTTTGTTTATTTGTTTGTTTGTTTGTTTGTTTGTTTGTTTGTTTGTTTGTATGTTTGTTTGTTTGTAGCGAATAGACTCCTAAACTGCCCAGCCGATTTTCATGAAAATTTGTATATAGAGGTTTTTGGGTACGGAAAGAAATCGTGGCCCAAAAATTTTGCTCTAACGGACCGCCAAGTTGGGACTGTGGTGCAAGTATTTAAACTTCTTTGTTCTAAAATGAAAACGGTTTGACCGATTGACTTCAAATTTTGTATACGTGATGCTCTTTGAGAATTGAGTTGACCCTATTAACAGTTTTGGAATTTGTTAACCCATGTCGGGCCGACGGGTGGTCAAAAAAAATTTTGGGTCCAAATTTTGTCCGATTTTACAAAATTCAGCTTTGGCTAAAAAGAAAGCCCCAAAAAAAATTTTGTTGAGTTCCATTAACCCATTGCGGCCCAACAGCTTTTTATAGGTTTTTTCAATACTTTACTCTAAATTCAAAACGGTTTGACCAATTGACTTCAAATTTGGTATACGTGATGCTCCTTGAGAATTGAGTTGACAGTATTAACAGTTTTGGAATTTGTTAACCCATGTCGGGCCGATGGGTGGTCAAAAAAAATTTTGGGTCCAAATTTTGTCCGATTTTATGAAATTCTGTTTTGGCTAAAAAGAAAACCCCAAAAAAAAATTTTATTGAGTTGCATTGCGGCCCAACAGCTTTTTATAGGTTTTTTCAATACTTAACTCTAAATTAGAAACGGTTTGACCGATTTTCTTCAAATTTTGAATACGTGCTCCCCTGTGAGAATTGAGTTGACATTATTAACAGTTTTGGAATTTGTAAACCCATGTCGGGCCGACGAGTGGTCAAAAAAAATTTTGGGTCCAAATTTTGTCCGATTTTACGAAATTCTGCTTTGGCTAAAAAGAAAACCCCAAAAAAAATTTTGTTGAGTTCCATTAACACATTGCCGCCCAACAGCTTTTTATAGGCTTTTTTAATACTTTACTCAAAATTCGAAATGGTTTGGCCAATTGACTTAAAATTTTATAAGTGATGCTCCTTGAGAATTGAGTTGACAGTATTAAAAGTTTTGGAATTTGTTAACCCATGTCGGGCCGACGGGTGGTCAAAAAAAATTTTGGGTCCAAATTTTGTCCGGTTTTATGAAATTCTGCTTTGGCTAAAAAGAAAACCCCAAAACAAATTTTATTGAGTTGCATTAACCCATTGCGGCCCAACAGCTTTTTATAGGTTTTTTCAATACTTAACTCTAAATTAGAAACGGATTGACCGATTTTCTTCAAATTTTGTATACGTGCTCCCCTGTGAGAATCGAGTTGACACTATTAACAGTTTTGGAATTTGTAAACAGACGTCGGGCCGACGGGTGGTCAAAAAAAATTTTGGGTCCAAATTTTGTCCGGTTTTTCGAAATTCTGCTTTGGCTTAAAAGAAAGCCCTAAAAAAAATGTTGCTGAGTTCCATTAACAACCCATTGCGGCCCAACAGCTTTTTATTAATTTTTTGGTTATTTTACTCTAAATTAGAAACGATTTGACCGGTTGACCTCAAATTTTATATGTGTGAAGCAACTTGAAAATGGAGTTGAGTCTGTTAACAGTTGGTTCTACGTTTGGTCAAAAAAAATTTTTTGGAAGTAAATTACGTAAAATTTTGGAAAATAGTTTGTACTGCTTTGAATTACAGAAAGTTTCAAAAATTACTAGAATAATCCTAGAAAAATCGTTTTAAAAAGATTGCTTTCATACATTTTTAAATTTACGTGTGTAAACCGTGGGTAATTTTTGTGTTAACTTTTTACAGTAACATCAAATTCAATTAAACCTCCATTGAAAGGCGCAGCAACGCGCACCGGGTATTAGCTAGTATAATATAAAGGGTGGTGTTAGAGAAGCGAAACAAATGATGATTCAGTCAGATATTATAGGTCCAGTTAGATACATATTTGCTTAGAGTGAATCTTATATACCCTGGCTGGTCAAATCATATCTAATAAAAAAATATTGTAAAATTTTATAATTATATCGTAATATAAGATAAGATTTAATATAAAGTAACTCTTGTGTAGAATAATAGATGGCGCACAAAATTAACATATTTTTAGTAATAATCTTATACAATATCTACAGTTGAGTATTTAACGCCTTAGTGAATATAACAATTAAAGATATTGAAGCCTATTCTAGACTTGGTGAATGCCCTATACTTCTTAGAGGGTTGCAAAAGGAATAAAACAGATTTTTAAGGTATGTTTAATTGATACTAAGCAATTTGACTTAAGTATGAAACATTTATATCACATATATATTACTGAAGCAGAATGAAGTTAGCGGAATAATTACGGGTAGGAAATTTTGATAAATTGCAATGGATATTCTATTTTCACCAATCATTTACTTGCATTTAAAGGTGATGAATTATAATATAGGAATTGAGGAATCCTTAAATCATTTATCTTTTGTTTGGTGGCAGAATTAACTATAAACCAAACTATAAAACTAAATGATGCATATTATGCCCATACTTCCCAATCATCAGCACAATGTCCATACCCATCAAATCAGAAATATTACTTAAAAAGATAAATAAATTGAAAACAATATACAAATGTACGAAATGAAAGTGATCATCAAGTTTCATCGCAACTTTGATGCAAAAGTTGCTCAATTTTCGGCTAGGTGGCACAGTGGTTAAAGTCTGTGTTCGAATCCCAGTGAAAGTGGAAAAAAAACTTTTATCTGGTTTTCGATTTGACTCAGCAACTATTCGCAATTGGGTTCAAATTAATGGCTTAATTAATTATTAATAATTATATATCTTTAATAAAAAATACATTAATATAACAATTTAAACAAATGCAAAATATAAACAAATAATTCAATTGAATATTATAATCCACAGATACAGAATACCATACAATTCAAATACAAATACAAAATATGATAATATAAACAAAAATAGAATTGTAAATATTGAAAATCTAAGACATTTCTACATGTTATAAGGCGTAGTACTATCTTATGTTTAAATTGTAAGAGGAGTTCATTTGAGCAGATCTAATATATGAATATATCCCCCTCTGTTGCGACATGCCCATATGTAGTCAGGCTATTTAGTCTATCACAGTTAACAGTTAACATGTAGAGGTGCAGGCGAAAACAAAAAAAAAATAAAACATAACCTTACGCTAATTTCAACTTTGACAGCTATTTGTTTTTGTTTTATCTACTATTTCTTTCAATTATTAATTTAAAATTTATGATAGCAAATTATAAAAATTGAAAGATTAATTTTATTTATCATATAAAATACAAAAATTAAATAATATAAAACTTATTTTTAATTTACTTTCAGTTCACTGATTGATTATTAATTTTGTTTTTTTAGATTACTTATTTACATTAAAACGTCACTTTAACGCTTTCAATGTTTGTGTTGTGCTTAAAATAGTACAACATTTTTTGACATATTGAAACGTCGAAGGTTTTGCGTGACAGCTATTTTTATTGTGCTTAAGACTTTAAATTTTTTGTGAATAAGTCAAGTTATAACAAGATTTAAATATCAAATCTTAATTTTTGAAAATAACAGTTTTAGCTTTAAACAAAATAACGGTTAAAGAAAAATAATTATTAAATTATCAGTAGATTGATAACTACCTTTAAAACTAGATATGAGCATTTCCATAAGTCCAGTAAAACTTGAGACCCTTATACAAACTAAGTTAAATTACTATGAAATTCAGGATTATATTATTTTTAATTTAAAATCGATAAATCGAAATATTAAAATCGATTTCAACGAATTCTGGCTTTAAATTAAACCTTTTAATTTAATTTCTATTTTTATAACATTTAAAAAAATTTCATACACATTTTTTCGTAATTTATTTTTTATTAAAAAAATTTCATAAAGTATCTATAAAGGTACTGAGGTTTTTTTTTATCTTAAAGATATTTAAAAAAAAAAAATAGATTGACAAACTTTTAACTAAGAAAAGTCATTCAAATTTTTGAAAAAAAAACACTAACACCAACACCAATGTATAGGATATAATATCTTTTAACACCACAACTATGAAAAAAAATTAGAAACAAAATTTAAAAACAAAGTTTACAAATCAGGAAGAGGACTTGAAAAAACTAAAAACAAAAAAAAACAAGTGATGAAAAAAAACCAAGGGTTTTTAAAAAAGCACATTTTCAAAATTATATTGTATTACATACTGAGTTTAACTTTGGAAATATTTACTTGGAAATAGTTACTACTGACTTATAAAATTTACTGCTAACAGTAAACTTTTTATTTAATAGTTGTTATAGCCCTTCAATGGGGAGGGTTGCCAAATTTTTCAAGAATCTAACTTCAACTTCCCCCCCCCCCCCCTTCATCCTCTAGTTTTTTAGGTTCTAGGAATTAAATTTCTAAATTACACAAAAATTTGGATTTTATTTAGAATTTTATTATCTAAGCAAAAATGGGTAAAACAGAGAGACAGTTTCTTAAATTTAAAGAACCGCTTTTAAATTTAAGAAAAACTCTTAACATATGTTAAAATATAATGTTGGACCTTTAAATTTTGCATATTAATAAAAGAAAAATTGGACAGGTATTCAAGTTACAGGTGTTTAAAAATAGCATAATTTCAATTTTCGGGCCCTTATAGCTCCTAAACAGGGGGCTTGACAAAAAAATTTTGTTAACTGACTCCTACTATTTTTTTAGGATCTAACTTCTCCCAAAATTTCAAGATCCTAGCTTGAACTGTTTAGAAGATATCTCGGGCCAAAAATTTTGCAAAAATTGAGTTTTATATAATGGTAAATTTTAGTACCGTATGGAAACCCTATACAATTAAGCGACATATTTTTGTAAAGCTTATAAAAGCAGCTCTCTAATACCGTTTTTGGATTGAAAATAAACCTAACAGAACTCTTGTTATATCAATTTAAATATAGGGCTTTTTTGGAATTTTCAGGGGCTGTAACTTCGTCACCCTTCAAAATTAAGAAAAACCTTTACCACATGTTGAAATATAATTATAGAGTTTTGAATTTTGTCTATCACTAAAAAAAAATTTGGACAGGTATTCAAGTTACAGGTGTTTAAAAATAGCAAAATTTCAATTTTCGAGCCCTTATAGCTCCTAAACATGGGGCTGGACAAAAAAATTTTGTTAACCGACTCCTACTAATTTTTAGGTATCTAACTTGTCCCAAAATTTCAAGACCCTAGCTTGAACCGTTCAGAAGATATGTGTGGCCAAAAATTTTGCGAAAACTGAGTTTTGTGTAATGTTAAATTTTAGTACCGTATGGCAACCCTAAACATTTACCTTGTAAAAATTTATAAAGTTTATGAAACCAGCTATCATTTGCCGTTTTCAGATTGAAAATATATGTAACAGAACTCTTGTTATAACAATTTAAATATAGGGCTTTTTCCAACTTGGGGGGGCTGTAGCCCCGTAACAGGTAGGGCTACAGAAAAAAATTCTTCTACGAAATTATTTTTTTTGCAAAAACTACCCATGGTTAAAATTTCTTTTCTCTATTTCAAACGGTGTAAAAGTTTTTGTAAACATACGGACGGACGGACGGACAGAGTGAAGCTATATAGGCACATTTTTACAAAATTTTTTGAAAATGTGCTAAAAAATGAATCTTAAGTACAAAGTAAAATTTAACTTTTATATTATTTATTGTTGTTGTTTTTTAAATTTTTTTTTCTTCTTCCAAGTTAAATACGTCTAATTCTGATGTCTTTATAATATATATATATATATATAATAATACATATATATATATAGTTTTAGTTTTGAAAAAAATATTTATTTGAAAAAATATAAGGTCTTTGGTCTTCTGGTCTTCTTGTCTGCAGCACACAACAAGTCTTTTGATGTTTTAGAACCAACTACTCTACCCGAACTAAATTTTAAACAAATTGTGGCCATAAAATGAAACTATATTTGCCAAAATTTCAGACACACAGTTTCATTTGGTATAGAGTAATGCTAATTTGAAGAAGAAGTTTTATGGCAGGTACTCGAAACCGCAGAGATTTTTAACTAAATACTTAAGTCTTGTTATTTTTTTAACAAATTGTGCAACATTGCAAACGGTTAAATGTTAAATGTTATTAAAAAATAAAAAAATTGGTATCCTTCAAATGAAATAATAAGAGTAAAAACACTGAAGAATACTGAGTATTCAGTTGGCTGGGCTTCAGTAGTGATGACGGCTATTGCATAAAAACCAATTTTTGAAAATTTCAAAATCCTAGCTTCTTTATTTTTTAAGGTATGCTGGGAAATGGCGGACAGACGGATGGACGGATGAACGGACATACAAAGCCCAATCGATTTACTTTTCGATTGTGATCCGACCCTTAGCTTTGAGTCTATATCTATTCTCCTTCACTTCTTCCTCACAAACGTGATGGCAAATTTAGTATATCCTTTTGACCCATAGTCATATGGGTATAAAAAGAAAGATTCTTAAAAAATATCTTTTCGCATACATAACTACATTATTATTCTTCTATCTCTTCTATTTTACCACAAATAGTATTTTTTTTATTGTTCTTATCTTGTTATCTTTTTGTTTTTTTTATTTGTATGCTATCTTGACTTTTTAAGTGCAAAAATGTTTCTTGGTTTTTATATAAATTTTGCAAAATTTTTAACTAAATACTTAAGTCTTGTTATTTTTTTAACAAATTGTGGAACATTGCAAACGGTTAAATGTTAAATGTTATTAAAAAATAAAAAAATTGGTATCCTTCAAATGAAATAATAAGAGTAAAAACACTGAAGAATACTGAGTATTCAGTTGAGTGGTAAAAAAAAAACATGTTTTTCATGTTTTTAATTCTCAAATATTATAAATTCTCAATTCTCATCTCTCATCTCTCAAAATAATGATTTTGTTGTTGAAATTGTTGAAATTTTATTAATTGTAAGAGTGGATGTTACTTTTTTCATTAATGTTATGTTAAACATTTTAAGGTAGGGGAAATTTTCTGTTATTTTTAATGTTTTAAATAAATCATTGGGGAGTATTCATTATTCAAAGAAATCATTGGTGAATATTTAATATTCAAAGAATTGATTGGTGAATATTACTTTATAATAATTCTTATCAATGAAATTGGTGAAATACAAAAATTTTATTATAACAGTTCTTCAATTCAAGATTTGTTTGTGAAAATTTTTTATAATAAACAGTTGTTGATATAAAATTTAACAGGCTTTGATTAACATTTTATAATATGTTATTAACAATTGAGTAATTGATTAGAATGTTAATACATTTATAAAATGTTAAGGTAACTTTAATGTTAAATAATGAATACAAGTATTAAAAATGAATTGTGGATTATGTTATTTTATGAATGAATGAACAAGATGTAAAACGAAACTGTTATAATGGAAAAGGATATAATAATAATTTGTTGTATGTTATGTTAATTGAAAAAATTTTTACATTTTTTGGTTTTGTTTTTGCGTGTTGTATAAAATTTGTATTTAAATATTTTTATTAAATAATAAATAATAATAATTTTTTTATTAAACTAATTATCATTTTTTTTTTAAATTAATTATTAAATTAAATTATTTAAATTATTTTAATGAAAATTGTATTTAGATAAATTCTAAAATTTATTTATAAAACTAATGAGGAGTTAAATTGACACTTTTTTTTATTATTACTGTTATGTTATGTTATTGCAAAGCATAACAAAGTGTAAACGGGTACTCAATTAACATGTAATATAAATGTTATGTGTAACAAATAAAATAACATTATGTGAAAAAATTTGTATTTTGGTACATAACAGAGATGCTGCATTTCTGTTTTTTTTTTCAATTAAAACGCAATATGTTATTGTATTAAACAATGTTATTTAATCTGTTGTTGAAATAACTTCATTTAGCAGTCAACAACAGATTAAACAGATTGTTATGAAAATGCTACTAAGTATTAACAGTTTTAGAAGGTATTTAAATTTGAACCAATGTAATGTCTAAAATGTTATTTTAGATTATAATAAATGATTTAAAAAATTATTTCTGTTATGTTATTACAATGTGTAATGGTTATACTGCAATGTTTTAACAGAAATGTGTAATGTGTTAACAGAAAAGGAAATGAATTTAATGTACAGTTGTGAATTGTAACAGATTATTCATTTTATAACTCATTAAATACAAAATTTAAGGAATGAATGAATTTTATATAACATTTGAAAATAAATATCTGTAAAATATTTAAGAGAAAATTAAAGTCCTCATGAATTAATTAAAAACGTTTCTGAATATTTAATTTAATCAATTCAGAAATTGATTTTTGGAAAGTTTTTTTTTTTTTTTTTTATTATATGGAAAGCAATTATAATGAAATGTTCAGTTTCAAATATTTTAAAAATTATATATTTATTAAAAATATTCATGATTTTATTAATCGTAGAGAGAAATTTGTAGGTAGAACTTATTTTTATTAACATTAGTTTAATATGGGGTTGTCCTAAATTATTTAATGCTTTTTAAAGACTGTAATATTTATGCGAATATTAAATTTTGTTATTTAATAAAAAAAAAAAAATCTGTTATTTGATTTTTCGGCCTGGTCTGAGAAGCCGGTGATGAAATTAACATCAAAATTAACAATCAGTCGCTAATAAGAGTTTGCACATGATGCAAAATATTTGGGAGTTACTATTAATGAAAATCTAAAATGGGATAAGAACATAAAACTAACTAAAAATAGTGTAAGTCCAAAAGTCATGTTTATCCGAAGATCGAGGGAGTTTCTGAAATGTAGCTAAACTTATCTATAATAAATACATTTTATCCAAAATTAGATATAACCTTACAAGCTGGAGCCATTGCTCAAGTTTTCATCTAAATCAAATTCGACAATACTGAATAAAACACTAAAAATCTTATATAAGACGGACAATCTATACATGGTGACAGAATTACAAAAATACTGAAAAGTTCAAATCATCTCTTAAAAGTTAAATTAAAAATTTTAAAAAATAAGAATGTGAGCATAAATTATAAATTTAATTTTAGTTTTAAAAATTTACATTAATTTAGATATTAAGATTAAGATTATTTATATTTCTTTTACACACTGGAAAATTGGCTGAAATTAAAATAAAAAAAAAATTGTAATTAAAACTACTTTGCTTTAAATCTAGTACACTCAACCAAATTTAAAAATTAATTTTGACGATAGAAAATCGTTTGTTTTTTTATAAGATTATTAAAATTATTTTATTTAAATCCAACTAGATATGAAGGTTTATAGAATTCAGTATATAGAACTAAATTACATAAATTTATATTTTTAAAGAACTTTAATATACTTTTTGATAACTATTCCTTTTTTTTTTACGTTAAATCATCCAAAACGTTTGTTATAAATCAACAAACAATAGAAAGATCCCATTAAAAACAAGTAATGAAACACAGTCGTTATTAAGTCAATGCAGCTGACTTAGTAATACACTACACCTGAGGAATCTAATTTAAATTAAAACAAGGAAGACTGTACTACTCTAGTACACTTCTCCTCGTTTTAATTTAAATTAAATTCCTCATATAATAGACATTATATCGTCCGGCTAATTATATTTAACAAAATTTAAAATACACTATTTATATCTTTAAAATTATAAAGATCAATCATTCGAAAAAAAGAAAACTTACTAAAATTAGCTTTCAGTTATAAACAAAAGAAATAAAAGATAACTTGTTGAACTTTTACCACAACACCAACTATATTTTTTTCAGACATTAGTCATTACATTACAATTAACTATTAACCAAATTTCAGACATCCAGCTTTATCAGGTATAGAATAATGCTCATATTAAAAATGAAGTAGTATAGCAGCTACTCGAAACCAACGCAGTAGACCAACTAAATTGTGCATAAACTTTGCGATTAAAATTAAACTTTTTTTGACAAAATTTCAGAGACCCAGCTTCATTAGGTATAAAGTAATGCTCATACAAAAGATGAAATTGAATAAAAGCTACTAAAACCCTACTGCAATAGGTTCAACCATATTTTTCTATATTTTTGGTCATAAAAGTTGTGGAGCAAATTGGCTGAATTTCAATATGAAGACGACTATTGCAAAAAAAAACTTTGTTATAATTTCAATATCGTAGCTCCTTTATTTTTTGAGTTATCGTTCGGACGGATGAACAAACAGACGGACGGAGGTACATAGCTTGATCAATTTCTGATCCCATCCGTACCTTTGAGTCTATTCTTTCCCCCGTCGTTTTCTGCGTCAGAAACGTAATGGCAAATTTAGTACATACCCTTGACTTAAAGTCATACGGGTATAAGCAAATAGCTAAGTTAATTTAACTTTAAATTAATATCCTTTTGAAGGCCTACCTACCACAGGTACCCAAATCACCACTTGAATTTGAAAACAGAAAAAAACCCCCTTTTACCAAATTTGAAGTTTCTATTTTGATTAATTTCGAGGTTATGCTAGTTGAGTTTTCGGTGTCCAAACCAAAGTGGTGGCCAACCAATTTAACCAATATTTTAGGGATATATAGACGGAAAAAACACCCTTTTATCGATTTTTAAAATATTGAACTTATGCTTGTAAGTTTTGGAAAGTATCTGTGAAGTTTCGAATCACCACCCCATAACTCATATTAAATGTTTACTGTATAATATTGTGAACTTTCATATATCTGCTAAAAGAATAGTTTTTTAGTAGTTTTTAAAATATACTTTAAAAATATGTCGATTATTCTAAATTTTATCTATTTTAAAAAAATTTTTATTAGATATAAGTACAATTTTAAATATAATTTATATAAATCTATTTAAAAGAATTTTTAAATTAAATTTTAAATTAATATCTTTTTTGAATTAAACACTAAGTAAATTCAAATATTTACCAACATTTTTTTAAATATTCTTTTCAATTTATATCCACTTTTTATATTTCCAAATATTTAATTTTAAAATTGTATTATTTATTTTATTTATTTACATTTTAATAATTTTTTTTACTCAATTTTTTTTAATGTGTTTTCCACTTTTAATTTTGCAATATTAATTTATTTATTATTTTTTTTTTTAATTTTTTTTAATATATCTCTTTTTTTTTTAATTAATTTTTAATTTTTTATTTTTAAATAAATTTTTTTTGTATTTACTATTTATTCAATTAACTAGTAATTAACTTTTTATAATTTCTTCTTTTTTTTTGCTGAATTTGAACCATTTGCAACATATTCATGAACCATTTCAAGATTTGCACTTTATATTCAACAATTTTGTTTGTTGTATAATTTAAATTTAAAAAATCAATTCAAAATTTAATTTCACTCACATGTTGAACATAAAAAAAAAATGGTTGAATTGAAACTTACCTGAAAATAAAAAAAAAGAAATATGTTATTAATTTATTAAATATTTAATTAAAATTAAAATTTTAATAATATATATATTGAAATAAAAAATTATAATGAATAGAAAATATAAAATGAAATAAAATTAAAAAGCAGCTTATAAGTTGTAAGTATTGGGTGTGTATCTCCAGTATCTCAAATTTTAAAAGAAATTTTGGGGACTGTTATGCGATATAGCGCATCTTCTCTGTTTAATATATAGTCTTTTCACATAAATTTGGTCCGATTTTGTAAAAACCCGCCCGCATCCCTAGGCTCAGAAGTAGAATTTCCTTGACTTGGAGAATTTAGTCAAAAATTTTTTAATTGAATTGTAATATGGAATAAAATTAAAAAGAAGCTTATAAGTTGTAAGGATTGAATGTGCATCAACAGTGTCTGAATTTTTAAAAAACATTTTGGGGACTGTTATTCTTTATAGTGCATGTTCTCTACTTAATAAATAGTCTTTTCACATGAATTTGGTCCTATTTTCTAAAAAAACGTTCCCGCATCTTGAGATTCAGAAGTCGAACTTTCATGATTTAAAAAATTTAGTCCGAAATTGTGTAATTGAAACTAATAAAAGGAAAAAATAAATTAAAATAAGTTGCTGAAACTCAAAACTTTTTAAGGGCTATTTTTTTAATTTTCCTTTTTGTTTTTAGCTTTAACTATAAAATCAGTGATTACCTTTCTTCAAATATATTGACCAGACCATCTGGATCCCAAGAAACGAGGCTTATTAAAACAAATTAAACAAAATGATCAATTTCATTTCAAAATTTAAGACTTAATTACAAAAAAGGGCGAAATCCATTTAAAAATAGACAAATATCATTTTGAAAAGGACCAAATTCATCTAAAAAGAGTATATGTTGAGAAATTATCGTCGTCTGAACATTGGTTTGCTTCATACGTCAAATGGTCAGTTTTGAGTTAGAAGTTTTTGGTGGAGTTTTAAAAGGAGGGCAATAGAACTTATACTTTTTCTGCTAACTTCAGTTTCTCTTAAGCCACTGAGGTAAGCAGAAAACAGATAAGTGCAATAGATGCAGGTCCTTTCCAAACTCTACAAACAACTTCCGACGATTTGGCGTATGGAGCAAACCAATATTCAGACGACGTTTTATTATTCTTATTTAGCAGACAGAGCTTCGAATTAAGAAAAGTGGGAAAAAACTTTACATGACTCTTATTTAACAAGAAAAGCGTCGAGTTTAATAGCCATTCTTAAAATTATGGAAGATTCTTGCTATTTGCATTTAGGAGCAATATTATTAACCCAATTTTAGATTTGTTTCAATTAAATTTGTTTGTAAACCAATTAAAAGCTGACTTTAACTAAAATATTAGCTATTTGTTTTAAAGAAGATGGAAGCATTCACTACAATATATTTGAAAAATTTATTTAAATATTAATATTTAAAGAAAAGGCGAGGAGTTTTAATAAGTAATAATATATTATTATGTTATAAAAAGCTGTCTCAATTTTTAAGTTTCAGTTTGGTTTTTCAATCTATTACTAAAAGATATTAGTATAAGTTGATTCACGAACCAGTCAATTTAAAAGTTGATACATGAGTAAAGTAGTTGGCCAAAAACTAAACTACCACAGCTTTAACTAAAAATCAACGCGTGTCTTCACATAATCTAACAATATTGTTGCTAACTATCTAATCTCTGGTGACTTAAATAAGTAAAAAGTAACACTTTATAAAGAACCAATTGTTAATTACCTATGAAAACCACCAATTCCAAAGTCTGTTTATTTACTTTGTAACTAAATATCAAATTTATTTGTTTCAGGGATATCTAAAATGGACTGAAGTTTAAAAAAAAAACATTATCAAGTTTGGCAACATTCTAAAAAATTTTTTCGATTTTATTTTAATCACACTCTTCATAAATAACATAACTAGCATCTAGTATATACATAAAGTGTGTAATATGATTCAACATTGTTTCTATAAATATTTGAAGCTCATATTATTTGCAACATATTAAAATTTCCCAGTATTTAAGAATTTAAAACAAGTTGCAATGTAATACAATTTATAAATATTTGTATCAAAAAAGGATATAATGTTTTTAAAATGAGGAAAGAAAGACCCATGCTATAGTTTCCATATTTATGTGCAACATTTATTTTAAAAATTTCCCAGTATTTTAGGACTTAAAGCAAGTTGAAATACAAGTTGCAAAAATTTTAATATGATAAAGCACATAATGTTTATAAACAAAAATAAGGAATCAAAGAAACAGACTATTGAAGAAACATTGTTTACAAACTCGTATCATATTTATTTGCAAAAATTTTTTAAATATTTCCCAGTTTTTTAGGACTTAAAACCAGTTGCAATACAAGTTACAAAAATTTGAATATGAAAACGGAAATAATGTTTATAAACTAAAACAAGAAGTCAAAGATATACACTATTCAGTGTAGATCTAAAAAATTTTTTCAACATTAAAGTACCAAAGAAAAAAATAACCCAATATTTTTTGTAACTATAGCTACATATTTAAAAAAGTGAAAAATTTTATATTGTGTAACCGAAGGGAATTAAAGAATTATTCTATACAAATCCTGTATACCTTAATCTTTTTAATTCCTTTTTAATTTCAGCTACAATATTGCTAAACATGTATTATTTATTTTAAAGCACAAATAGTGGATACACTTTTTACAAACAAAAGACAAATAAGACAATTTGAAAATTTTGCAATATTTTTATAGCCATGTATACTAATAAGACCAGGGTATATTAAAATTACTCCTCCGTTTGTAACGCATCGATCTAGACAAACTAGATCTACCGTCCAAGGTATGCGTCGGATCAGCATCGAAAAGTTAATCGATTCCGCACAGTGTGTCTGTTTCTCCGTCCGTTCGTTTGTCAGCACGATAACTCAAAAACTAAAATGTCTAGAGTTTTGAAATTCACACAATGCCATTTTAACACAATTTCTCGGTTTCCTATTATTTTTGGTTAAATCCGGGGAGCTGCCGTACAATTTTTTGAATCAATATGTATTTTCTTAAAACTAATAACGCTGGGAGAATGAAAATTACTTATGGTTAGTTATAATAGATAAAGCACCTTTATGCGGTTTAAAAATGTTACGGCTTCATTTTCGGGGAGCTGCCGTACAAAGTTGTCAATTCTCTAACTGTGAATCTAATGAAAGTACGAGGTTAAATTAAAACTAGGCAAGTAAAGCAATAGGGCAAGTTGCTTGACAAAGTTGGACATTACTTGGACCAAATTTTAGTGTGGGCTAAGAGTTGACAAGGGCAACAATTAGTGTTGAGTAAAACATAAACAAACTTGCTCTTCCATCCTCGTTCTTCGTTACTTTTGAGTTCCAGACACCCTGTAGATCACAAAATATGTGTCCCTACTCATCATTCTATTATGATCATTCAACTATCTGTTAATGGTTTCTGTTCACCACATTTTGATTGGTCATCCGTCTTCAAGGACGAAATCTCAACTAAGGGACTAGGCATTTACCGTCCAAGGGTGGCCGTACATCATTAACACCCAAAAGTTTAAGCATAATGTGTTTATTTTATTTTAACTTCAAAGAAAATGAAAAAAAAAAAATGAAAAGGGATATTAGAATGTCTAAAATGACTTTATTCATTTCTATTCATAACTTTTTCCACTATTTCAATCCCGAATATTTCGCGTTTCTTTAATGCATCTAGCATCGTTCTTCTCGCTGCTGGTCTGTGCTTACCAAATTGCCTGGATCCACCTAAAGGATTCCAGGTAATCTTCATTTTTGCTACACATTCTCCATTTCCATTTCAAGGATTCATTTATATTGGAGATGCGATATGTGGTAGGAGCATCGATAAGAGCATAGCGTATAAAATTATATATATAATTTTAATAGAGATGTTTATATGGGAGCATCACTTTGATCAGCGATAAACAATGCTCGATGCTCTTATTACTTATCGCAACTCCAATATAAACGTACCCTTACTCCAATTCAAATTAATACATAAAATTTATCTGTAAATGTGTTTAACACTGTTTTATTGTTTTTATCAATATAAATTCTAACAAAATCGATTAAATACTAATTAAGTTTCTCTAAAATATAAAACATTATTTTTTAATCAATAACTTAACTCTTATATAACTTAATAAAATCTGTAACTACATATCTACAATTTTTTTTTCTAATTAAAATCAACGTTTTCTACCGTCAAGAAATTCAATTAAAATTTTCTTATAATAAAATATTGCATTTAATCCCAGTTGCTGCAATTTACTTGCTGCTAAATTTAACTTCAATTTCAATTGCAGTTTATATTGTGAAGTCATGCACACACAAAATGAATGATCAAATCTATAGAAACATTATTATATTATTTTTCTATCTAAACAATCTTGATTTTAATTTTTAAATTTTCTTTTAATACTTTTAGGCACATTATCACCTATTATTTACACAATTACTATTACTAATATGCACAATTTTTTAGATATTACATAGATATCATGTTGTGTGTTAGTTCCGAATGTCTTTCTTTATTATTTTTTAATTCATTTTTATTTCATTAAATTTTTTTTTTAATTAAATAAAAAAATTTATCTTTTGATGTAGGAACACAGAATGTACATATCACGGTTCAATAGTTTAAACCACCGGTCTTTTTTAATCATTAAATTTTACTGGAAAATTTTTGTATGCATTTTTTGTAATTGTTTGGCTGTCAGTTATATGCTGGGTTTAGTTTGAAGTTTTAATTTAGTCTAGGAAGTATTTGAGATTAAAAGTGTTAATCTGATGGGATCTAGTTTAAGTTAAGAATTCTACTATCGGTTGTGAGGATTTCAAAGCCAGTATAAACAGTAATGTATAGAATTGCTGTATTATACTGGCTTTGATATCCTAGCAACCTAATCCTAGCTGAATAAACTGGAAATAAAATACTAATATTAAAATAGTTGATCTTAATGAACAGACGTCTTCGCACACACAATGTACACTATTTTTGTTTTCGTATTGTAGTTATACAATATGTGAGTTATAAAGTGCAATGAAAAATTGTTGAAAAATCCACTATTTAATTCCAGGTGCTTTCAAATAAATAAAAGTGTCTAAACTTTTGAGGACATTGACATTTTGGATATTGGGGATTGCCTCTGAATGAAGCCCGAAGATGTTGTTGGATCCCAGCCTTATTTTAGGAATTTTTAGGAGTTTTAGGTATTCCAGTAAAGTATGTAACATCTTGAATTAGGATACGTTATGTATTTTTGAATGTACGAGCAACATCTAATAAATCTATTACCTACCTATAAGCTAAGCCAATAAATTCATATAGTACGGCACCAGGCAAAACATGCAGTTTGGAATTATTTCTACTATCCCAGCCTCCATAGATCTGATGGAAACCAGTTCTAAACATTTCATTTCTTTAAAAAACACCATAGACAGTCTTTAAAGCTTAATATTTCCGAAATAAATTTGCTTTAAGGAATAACCGTTATTATTCTGACGATATTAAATCTTAAAAAAATTACATTCAATTTGTAATTAAAGTAAAAACAAAACTATTCTGTTCATTAAAAAAATTAAAAACTAAAGCCAGTGAAACCTCCTTTGGTTTTTTTTGTATGGAAAACAATAACAAATATTAATTTTATTGTATTAAATTAAAACTAGATATATATAATACGATTTATTTTTGTTTATAGAATTTTTTGTTTTACATAGTACTTATTACTAGGTACCTTAAGTTCCATGTAGGTACCTACATTTTATACAGTTAATATGAGGAAAAGGGTGCATTTTAAAATGTGTGGAGCCCCGCCACGACATTAAAAGATACAAATCTATTGGCGGTCACAGCAGCGCATATCAAATTATTTTTTTTGTTTTTGGTTTTTTTTTTTTTTTTTTTTTTTTGTGATTTCTTTTTTAATTCCCATTTTTATGTTCTTTTAACGCTTTAATTGCCCGTGTAAATCGTGTGTTGTTTATGTTGTCTTTTTAACGTCTTTTATAGGTGGTATAAGGTACAAAAAAAAATTTACTAGTTAAAAAATAAACCAAAAAACAAGCAAAATATACACTATACCCAATATTGAAGTCATCAGATACAAAAAAAGAAAACTAAAAACAAAAAATAAATTAAGAATAATGTCCAACATAATAAAATAAGACAATTCAGAATTCGAATGAAGTTGAATGGAATGTCAGTTATTTTTATATTATTCTTAACTATTGTTTTATACGTAGTAGGACAGAAATTAACAAAAAAAAAAAATAAAACAACAAAAACAGTTAAACAATTTTTATGCTTCGTTGAATTTATTTGATTTAAAACTTATGTTATAATTTTGTTTCATTTCAAGTTTCTATACAATCATTATGAAGTCAATATTCTTTCTGTTTCCAAATAAACCTTTCAATTTCTGTAGGTATATTTAAATAAAAATGTCAATAGCAAGTCACAACTCACATGTAAAGTTATATTAGGCGACGAGGTATATGACTCCGGGCCATAATGTCCTTAGGACTTATGTCGCTCAAACTGATGGGACGTATGTTGCTTAAACTCAATTTGTGCACAATGTCTCATTTTTGGTGGGACATATCGCCATAGTCATTTTTGTTCGTTTTTGATCTCATGACCCACCAAAACAGGTTTTTTCACCTAAAAAAAATTCTACAAACTATTAATTACATTATTTACATTCCAAATCTAAATATGTAGACGACTGTAAAATTTGATTATTTTGATTATAGCTTTGCGTCCTCCCCACACTTTGTCCCTGCCTTAGTTCTTCACTTCATAACTTTATTGATGCTTGAAAATTCTAAAAACTGGCGAAAACATTACTTACATTCCAATTCCAAATACGTAGCCCACTGTAAAATGAAAATATTTTCAACAGGTGTAAAACCACTTTCCATGAGTATGGTTAGAATATAGCCAGCTTCGCGCCCTCCCCACACTTTATACCTGCCTTAGTCCTTCACGTTACAACTTTCTTGATGCTTCTCTTGAAGGAATAGGAGCTTTTGTTTCTGAAACCACTCTGGGCCACGCACCTCCATTGCCGCCGCATAAGTAACCGCGGATACGGAGGAGCCCGCCCACGTTTGCGGCCGTTTTCTAGATCACTTTATGAACTTTACTATGAACATTTATAAAATATACAACATCTCTCCTCGTGCCATTCCCTCTGCCATTTTCATAATTAATTAAAAAAAAACATCATAAGATTCTCCGACCCTTTAATCATCAGTAAGTTCCATAAAAACTGGTAAAAATAACTTCAATGTTTGATGAGTCATAAGACTCAAAATATTTATGTGGTTTTTTAACCCATATCGAGTGGGAAATACCCACCTCAATTTTGTCATGGGTTTTGTGTCTCACCACTTGTAGTATATTTAGGGCAGGGGCATGATGGTGCGGGGCTATATTGCACGTTACCGTTATAATATAATTTTCTGGATAAGTTTTCAAGTCATATAGTAACTTTAGATATATAAAAACTATAAAACATATTAAACTAGTGTTTTTTTAAATGTTGGAGTTTAGATTTTTTTTTTTTGGGAAATAAATTAATTGATTAAGTTTGTTAATTTATATTTTTTTAACATTAGCATGTGTACATTTTTATATATGAATGTTTTTGTTTTTTTTTTTTTCGTTTATCGAAATTTAAGTGATTTTTGTATTTAAACATCTAAATATGGTTATGTAACAATCAATTTTATTTTTCCCTTCAGAACAAATTGGAAAGATGTTAAGATATTTGAAATAAAAAAACAACTGACTTCTGATTTATGGTGGTACAATTAAAGTTTATTAGTAAGCAAATAAGATTTGTTTTTAAAAGAATTGTTTTGTATTTAGGAGTAGGTATGTGTAACAGATGTAGATAATATTTAAATATTAGTTAGAGTTTTAACGTTAGTTGTTAAAAATTATTTTTGGGTTTTACAGTTATCTTGTAAAATCATTTACTTTCTAATTATGTCCCACTTTAAAATACATGCTAATTGGTACAGTTTCTATAGTTGAATCACCTTAATATATGGGGTTGTATCTTTTAAGGTCTGGAAGTTATTCACATTCTAGTTTTCTTTTGTTGAATCATTGTTACTCACTATCAAGCCAGAGATTACTTGACCGCAGTTATTAGTTACGATAATAATATGTCAAATATCTTGTCCACAAAAAATGTGTTTTGGAGTTAGAATAATAAAATGTTATTGGAATTAGGTTTCATTCATATAACCGCATCTAATTAATGTTCCAATGAAAATGGTTATTAAAGGTTATAAAAATCCTATAATACACTTTAAAATACTTATTTAATCATAAAACCACTTTTTTCAGTATTCTAAAGAATTCATTAGTAACGTATCGTCATCATATATGTTTTCTTAGTTTGGAAATCGGTATGAGTGGTACTCCTATAAAATTCCTATGAAATTTCTAAATTTACCAACAAAGAAAGACAACTACTAGCTCATTTTGCAATAGAGAATTGGAAATATTTGCATACATTTTACAATTCTTAATTTCCTGATTGCCAATCGTCCTTTTGGTAAGTTAATTTCCAAATGAATTAAAAGACATACTTTTCTGCACACGATTTTTTAAAAATCTACGACCAAAAATAGATCATAATGCATATTTGGGATAACTGAGATATCCCGATAAAATGCGAAATAGAACTATCCGTCTTATAATTGATCCCAGTGTTATCTCAACTGTTACTCCACTTAAGCATCGGGGGACCGTCTGACCACTAACCTTGTTTTATAGATACTTTGTAGGAACGAACACCTGTTCGAAAGAAATCAAACAATTCATATCTCATCGCAAGATTTCCAACAATGCTCATCTCGATGCTCTCTAAGGTCATTGAATTAGTAGAATGGTGAAACACAGCTTGTAGAAATTAATTTTTTATGCGTAACGCCGTGATTATGGAATTAGTTACCATGTATAATGCGTTTTTGAAAGTTGTAATTTTTATATGTTCGATCCTAAAAATTTTATCAAGAAGAACATTAGCATCCATCTTCATGATATCCCTTAACACTTTTCTCTTTATCCAACTTAATCCATAATTCCCAAATCCTATCCTCAATTTCTTTTTCCATTGCCAATCTCAATCTTAAAAACCAAACGACACATATTTATTCAAGGTTTTAGTTCGTCAAAGTCCAATACTACCTAGATGAACCCCGTACAGTGATTTTGGTTGGCTTTCGATTCTATCAACCCACGTAAAAAAAAGAAAAGAAAACCGATGGTCATATAACAAAAAATTAAGTCATTTTGTCTGTGAGATTGATAGAAAAGATTTTAGATAGACAGTTTAGCTTAACGATTCCAGTTTTGTTTGTATAAAATGTTAACTAAAACCAATAGGTCTGAAAATATGAAGTGTTAAACATTCTCCAGGAGCTTAAATAACTTTTTATAATTTTAATATGTTGAAATTTTGTAGCATCAATATTTATAATTTCGCCCGAAGTGAAACCACCTTTATAATTAGTTGATCGCCAAAACCTACCACTAAAAAATGCTAAAGTCTAATAATTTGAAAGTTACTAGATTAGCATCACATTTTGTACTAATTGACCATAGTGATATGTATTAATAAAAATATTATAAATTTTATAACCCAAAAAAATACTGAATTTTATCTAATATCACTCTCCAAATAAGGAAATTCAATAAAGACAGGTTTAAAGTTGAGGAAAATGATATAATCCCTGAATTTTTACTTTTCTATAAAGCATATGTTTATAGTAGGGTTATAGGAAGCTTTTTTAAGAAGCTCACTTACGATTAGAAAAAAATTTTTTCGGTAGAAAAAGATTGAAAAATAATAATATTATTAACAAAATACCACAGTTTTTCCCCCAATAGTCCATAAATATCTTAAAAATCAAATTTCATTTGAATATTTCAATCTGATACGTTTATAAATTGTTTTAAAGTTCGAATTTATTAACAACCAATTGATTTACCTACCAGAGAATTAATACCAAAAACAAAACAAACAAGTAGGAGAAAAAATAAAGGTTATTGAAGAAACACATTTCCGAAACTACATAATGTTGTCAAGAATGTAATCAACCCGCTCCTTCCTAGAATTTTATTATATGACCAAAAAGAGTTAAGAACTAGGACGAGTGTAGTAGAGTAGACCGTATGACCGTAATATAAACATGGATTATTTAATTACTTTTGGCAAAATTATAAATACACAACTTATTTTGATTTCAGTTATGAATAAAAAAAAATATAAGTTGAAAAGCTGCTCATCGAAGACCAACACCAACACCAACTATATTTAATTCAGAAGTTAGCCATTAAAGCTAATTATTATTGACAACATTTCAGACATCCAGCTTTATTTGGTATAGAGTAATGCTTATTTAAAAAATGATGTTGTATGGTAGCTACTCGAACCCACTGTAGTAAAACAACCAAACATTGTATAAATTTTGGCCGTAAAACTTAACTCTTTTTGACAAAATTTCAGATACATACCTAGCTTTATTAAGTTTAGAGTAATACTGATATAAAAGAAAACCCGTTGAGCAAATTGGCTGCATTTTAATTTTGATGACGATTATTGCATAGTAACAAATTTGTGCAAATTTCATCAAATCCCAGCATTCATCCTTAATTTTTTTAAGTTATCGTCCGACCGGACGGACAGACGGGTGTACATATATAGCTACATCGATTTACTTCTCGATTCTGATCCGATCTAAACTTTTTGAGTCTATATCTTCCTTCTCCCATCTTCTTTGCGTCACAAACGTAATGGTATATTTAGTATAAGCTTTTTGACTTAGTAGTTCTGTAACATTTGAGGCTAATGAAAAATTATCATTTGTAAAATCTATCCGTGCGTAGAAGTTTTGTGAACATACGGAAAACCGGACTTACGGACTGTTAAAATTGTAGAGACATATTTTTTGAAAATGTGCTTAAAATTATTATTTTTTACACCTTAAACAAAAAATTACCACCATAATGATTCGGTAGATTTGTTTACGCTCAGCTTCCAATTTCAATTTCATACAGAGTTTTTTTTTTAATTTACGAAAGTGAATTTAGTTTTCATGGTTCTCCATAAATTCATGAACAATCACACAAATAGCAGTTGAGACCCCAACAATAGAAATGAAATCCGATATTTTATATAGTTTTAAATCTTTTTTCAATAATAACAATAATAATAAAAATAATAATAATTGAGATTTTCTATTATTGGACATCATGCATTGAAGCTTCACTACACCACTGTATCCATATAAAGACAAGAATGAAGTGAAAATTGTTGAAAAAAACAACAACAACAAAAAATCATTGATTTAGAAAGAGTAAAACAAAAAGAAATGAATGAAATGGAACCTATTGATTTTTGTTTTTTTTTTTTTTTTAAATATTTTTAATTCCTATTTAAAATTATTTTTTAAAATTGACAATTTATATGCACAATTTCAAAAAAAAAAAATTTACAATGGTGGGTCTAAATGTATTTATTATTAACAGATTATAACAGTGTACACACATACGTGCATACATAATATGGTGATGTCTTTTATAATAACATGAAGACATAGTCAGCTTAGTCCATAATAGAAATTATCATATTATTTTGTTTTATACCATTTGACAATATACGTTCCGAGTTATGTTCCGAGTATGTATGTAAATATATATTATATTTGTAGAATTATGCATAATATTAAGTGTCTGTATGTACGAATTTAGTTACATTAAATTGACTTAATAAACGAGACATTAAACGGCAGGGAATTATAAAAAGACACAAAAAAAAGCAAAAAAAATCAAACAGTTTGAGAACCCACACACAAAGACTGAATGGCGATTATTAGAAGTCATTAAAATCCTCTGGTGGTATCAAGTTATTCTCTTGGGTATTTAAAAAATTTTCTGCTTTTGTTTTTTTAGTCTATTACAATTATTTTGGTGTTACTAAAAATGTACAGCGGTACATTTGTTATGAAATATTTGAAATCAATTAAAGTGTTGCCAGTGTTAAGTTTCTTAAATAACTTTATATTTTCTAATGATGTAGATTAGCGTGGTTTTATGGAATCTGTTACTTGTGCAAAATTGAGGCTACTGCAAAAATGTTCTTAATTTTAAGGAGCCAGAAGATTCATAGAAAATATTAGTATTTCGATAATCCAGCGGCAAAAAATTATAAAGAGCTGTAAGGTTATTTGAATTAAAATATTAGATCATTGCCTGGAAGTATCCAAAATATCGTCAGTACAGAACTCTGTGGTGTCTAATATTTCTCTGTCTAATATGTGTTGTCTAACTTTGTCTAATATTTACTCTTTAGTGTTCCGAATCCAGGAGGCAAATCGAAGTTGCAGAACACTGAACGGAGCTTATATTATGCGTTCAAAAAAACCTCTGTGCAGTACAAATCAGCAAATTGAACATTACTTTAGAAAGTTTTATTGGGAAGAGTTCGTAGGATTATCTTGGAACAAATTGGTTTTCCATGATAATATCAACCATGTGACCAGTATTTGAGTACAAAAAAATACAAATATATCTTTCCTCTCTTCCTCTATATCGGGTTTGGATCATTATTCTCGTTCTGACGAACCATAGCAGAAATGCTTAGAAGCTTAGATATGTATTCGAATCATAAATGTATGTTTGGCACAAGCGTGAATCAGTTTATTTTCCTGTTTTATTTTCAGGTATGTATAAATAAATTCAGCAACATTTGCAGGTGAATTCTGCGACAGGGATTTAAGAAGATTAAAACACTTCTTCGAACAGGAGCATAGTTTTATTTTGAGTATAAATCCTACAAAAGCAGTAAACGTTGTTTTATATAAAGAAGTAGCACCACGGTGTTATATATAGGTTCTCTTACGTATGGAAGTGCTACACAAAAACCTAATGCATTTTTTTTTGTTTATTCCTTTTCCGCTCCTCTAAGGAGTATAGGGCATTCACCGAGTTTATTTTAAACTAGGCTTAAGTTTCTTTAATCATAATATTCACTAAGCCGTTGATTACTCGGCTGCAGCTATTGTATAAGGTTATGAAATATGAATCCACAAATGTTAACTTTGTGCGCCATTCTTAATCTTACACAAGAATTAGTTATATATTTTTATTAAATCTTATTTTATATTACGATATAAACTGTTACGATATAATTATACAATTTTACGATATTTTTTTATTAGATATGATCTAACCGGGGTTTGAACCCGAGAACTTCCACATGAAAGGCGGCGTCTTTACCACAACGCCATGGGTTAGATATGACCCCAAAACCTAATGCATAATAGTTATTAAAGCCTATAGTCTTCATAAATTAAATCCGCCTGTACCTCGAAATTCGAGGAAGCAGAATAAATAATCGGTAAAAATATATTTTTACATGGCTTAAAATGAAAATTGTAAAATTATGAATGAAAATTGGAAAATTTCGAAAAAAATATTTAGAATGTCATGCCTACTTATTAAATATCTGATATTTAAAAAAAAAAAAAATATGACAATCTATTGGTTGGTACTATGTGCTTAATGTGATTTACACATATTATCACCCCTATTCTGAAAGATGTAGCATAATATTAGTATCACTTAAGCGATGATTGACTATTCTGAAAAATTCAAAATTGATATTGATGTGATATTGCTAATTCAATGTGACGGCAGTTGACAAAATCATCAATATCACTTTATAAAAATATCATAACCTCAAAATAAATGTCTTTCAGAATAACTAGACGTGGTGATAAGAGCATAGCGTAGAAAATTTATATTGTTTAACGACGGTCAAAGGGGTGTTTCAATATAAAAACCTCTATTTAAATCATGTATGTAGTATTCTACGCTTTGGTCTTATCGCTCTTGTCACTTATCGCAGCTCCAACATTAACGCACTTTTATCACTTATCGCTCTGATCACTTTTCACGGATCCAACATAAACGCATCCTTAGAGGAGTGAGATGCGTAAAATTAAGTGACGATTCTTTCAGAACAAAAGCGAATTGTTTAGAAAGGTGGTCCATCAGAGTATTCCTATATATTATTCTTTACATCTAAATAGTCTGGCATATTTATCTAAACATATTTAACCTTCAACTAAAGATACTGATGATGTTCTAGGTAAAACACTAACACCTAAATTATTGATAAAAAAGTTAAAAGATAAATGTTCAAGTAAAAAAGTTGAAAATAATTTATAGTTATCTTTATTTCAAATCAAATTTAGAAATTCGTTTAGTTTTTTTTCTGAATTAAAACTTTAAAATCTGGCAACAAAATTCATTTTTTGTTTTTCTAAAATATAATGAAAATAATCACAGCTTATATTATTATTACTTCTCTTCTCTTAATGTTTTTTATCCTAATAAAAATTTTTTTTTGAGCCAAGAAAAGGGCAAAAATACAAAAATATTAAAAATCAAAAACCCCCACTAGTTTTTCATTCTGAATATATATCTATATATGTATATTTAATTTTTCAATCACATATACATATAGAAAATGAATTGTGCAATTTTTTCATGTATAAAATTTAACCATATTACAAAATATATTTTTGTTACTAAATTCGTAGTTCCTTTAACTAAAACAGAGATTTTCTTAATTTTTCCAGTTTTTTATTTTTTTTTTTTTTTTACTCCATTATTGAGTTGTTAGGAGGCGCATAAAATGCATTTTATTATTCTACTATTCTCATTACTTATTAAAAAAAAATATAGAAAATAGTTGATGAAGAAAAACAAGTTAATGTGATTAAATAAATATGTTTCACAAAATTTTTGTATATTTTATACTAAATTCGTCTAGTTCATCTGTTTCGTTTTTTGTTTTGAGAAAATTTTTCAACGCAGATTTTGGTATCGGGATTCGAAATGTTGGTTGGTAAGTTTAAGGGGCATATGTCACATCGATCGTAGTAATTGCAGAGAGTAATCTGCACAAAGCATCAGTTTCTTGCCACTGCCTCGACTTCAGCGTTTATGTTAAGGCTCTACTTGGTTATATTTTGGATCCATTTGGATAAGTTTAGAAACGACACAAAATTTGATAGTAATCGTTTAATGTGTTGATGGATGGTAATGCTTCTAATGCTTCTACGTGTCTATTTTTATTTGGTTTGACAAAGCAAATTTTAATGCTGTTTTGTCAATTAGTTTTTGAAAAGTTTCGGCTACTCTGTTTTTTAAAATTTTTGCGCATATACAAAAGAAGTTGTATGGCAGTTACTCGAACCAGATAAACAAACTGGCTGGGTTTCAACAGCAAATTTGGCTCCCACAACCAATTCCACTTCCTGCCCGCACGTAGGAAGTTTCCACTCTGTTATTATTAATTGTTTACATGTAACTAAGCGTCATGAGTTCCATGCCAAAAAATATCATATTCAAAGGAAAACTATAAAAAAGGCATCAAAAGCAGGCACACAACTGGATAATTTCCAACAAATTTGTGAAGATTTTAGAAACCTAGCTCCTTTACTTTTGAATTATCGGGTAGACGGACGGAAGAACAGACGGTAACATATAGCTAAATCAATTTACTTTTTGATTCTGATCCGATCCATACACTTTAGTCTATATATAATCCCCTCCTGAACTGCGTCACAAACATTGCAAATTAAGTATTTTGAAGTACGGTCATACGAGCACGAAATATAAAATCAATGGACTCTGAAGATAATCTTTTGTAGCAGTAGTTTATTTTTAACTAACATTGTTTATTCCCCTGAACATGAGGAATCTGTAGAGTGAGTTTTAAAGCTGCCATTGAAAGTTAGCATTTTTTAAGTTTGCTCAATTCATTATTCTGTAATACTTGGCCCATTTCCTTTATTGTATAGATATTTAAAATTCCATCACAGTAATTTTTGAAAACTGTTGAAGTAAATTTGAAGCCAGCACTTGATATTTATTAGATTACTTACAAATAGATGTAGCAGTTTTCATTTAGTTTGCATTTAGCAGTTTTCTTAAAAATTTGTTGGCAGAATTTTGTTGGGTCTAATCTGTATGAAGTTTAGGTTTTTGTCTCTCTGTTCTAGAAGACAACTTTCAAAGTGCTTTTATGTTGGAGCTGCGATAAGTGATAAGAGAGTCGATAAGATTATAGCCTAGAAAACTATTTACATGATTTAAATAGAGATAATCAATCATTTATCGATAATCAAAGTGATGCTCCAATATAAACACATTGGAGCATCACTTTGATTATCGATAAATCATTTAAATTTTCATCGCTATGGTCTTTTCGCTCTTACCATTTATCGCAACTGCAACATAAACCCACTCTAAGTGAGATGCTGAATGTAAACTACCGTTATTTTCATAACGTTTTAAAATACATTAGAAATGTTTCATATTTTTCATTTCAAAAATTGCAGAAAAAAAAAAAAAAAAAAAACATTTTTAGTGTCTGAGTTGTAAATATATCTGTGAATAACTTGAAATTTTATGGTAGAATGCATCGTTTACTTGTTTTTTTTTTTGTATTTTATTTCATAATGTTAACAAAAAATTTTTTTACATGTATGTCCATACATTACAAATTATTATATATAGCTATCTATACAATTTTATATAATATAATATCTATATTCATCTACTACCCATATCTTATGGTTTATATTAAAGTATTTTGGCAAAAGTCATATTCATAAAAACATGCTTAGAATATATTTAAAAAAAAAGTAACAACAAAAACAACAACAACAGCAGAACAAAGTTTTTTTTTTGTTTGAAGGGATTGTTATTGGTTAGTTTTTACATGTATTGTACAAATTTGTAGAAACGTTAGGACTAGAACTTATAATAAGTCATAAACTTATGTTATTTAAAAAAAAAAAAAAAAATCATAAAAAAAAATAGGATTTATATTGTCCGTATTGGATGAATATGTTTATTATAATGATAATCCTATGCATCTAGATGCTATTTTCCATATTAAATACTTATACTGTGATACAAAAGAAAAAGCCTTTATACATACAGTGATACAATTTATAATACAATAGTAATAAACAAAATGTATACATAAAAGAGATTTGCAATGTTTTCAAAGTATATGCGAGTTACCATATGAACTACACCAACAAAGTGCTTCAATTAGAATAATTATAATTAAAATTATCAAAGAATTGTTAATTTTAACGCTGGACAGTGCTTCTGGTGATCGCTATTTTGTTGTGGATTACTTAATTCGAAAGGAAAGATTTCTTAATCTTCATTACTTTTTTAACACAAATTTCTTTGACGTTTGTTTATTTGTTAATCTATTTAGTTTTAGACGATCTCCTGCCGCATACAATGTGGCAGGGAAGAGAAGGATGGCTTTTGTTTTCTGTCATAACAAGAACGCTATATTTTATAAGGTTTACATTATATTATGTACAAAATGTTTCGTCAATAACCTGTCAAAAAACTTGTGATTATTTTAGAATTCAAAGCAATCAACCAATTCTTTTAAAGATGGGGCTGATTATCATCCGTTTGGTAGGGGATTTGTCAAGAAAAATTATTCTTTCAAGTAAAAAACTTGGTATTGAAATCGAAGTCGTTCTCCCTCGGCTAATAGGCCATGTGCATATACACTACCAAAGACATACGCTAGTTAAAATAAATATTTCAGTTTCTTGACGAAATAAGTCTCTTCGGGATTGTTGTTTGTAATCGAAAGTTAATGGAGTAGCATATTTTACACGACGTTTTTCTGTTTTTTTTAAGTGAAGAATTTCGGACACACACATTTAGTCCTGCAACAAAGGAAGCAATTGAATAAAAGTGTAAGAAAATGTTAAGTAAAATGATAAGATGAAAATTCAAAATTACAAGACTGGTGAACTATGGTCGTTTTACTTGCTTAAGATTTAAAACTTTAATTTTAAATTGTTATTAATTTCTTTATCTTCTAATTGAATTGAAAAGAAGTGTGGAGTATTAACTTTAAGGTTTACAAACAATATACATTCGACTTGAATACGCAGAAGATCCTCCTTTTAGAATCTACACTTGAATTAGTAATAAAGTTGAAGGAAACAAAAATACAGATATCCAGCAAATTTATTTTATTGAACTTAAACACAAAGTCACTTCCTTGAGAGTAAAAGGGTATAATAGTTTCAACTCAAAATTGGTCATTTTGAATGACGAATCCTACTTACTATCCTTTACATGAAAAGTCTACTAACTAAATCAAAAAAGTTTTTTAGCAATTAAAAAATATCATGAAGTAGGTCTAAACTTGTTGTTAAAATGGAAAACCTCACCAAAGTATTTCGTGCCTTTTCAGCTGTTTAACGCAAAAATTACAGGAATCCATTTAATATAAATTACAGGTTTTCATAAATAAATCATTTATCCCGAATATTCTGACCAAACGTAATGTTAGATCCAGACTTGTGGGCACTAATAAACGAAGAACTAATAGTGGAGCGTTTCAGCAGAAGGAATTGGAGGTAGATTGTTCACACACTAAGGAAACATGAAGAATGCATAACAAGAATGGCGTTTCCCTTTAAGAGGTAGACCCAAAACAACATAAAGAAAAACGGTTGTTGATGAATTAAGGAGACACGAAATATCCTGGAACGAAATAAAATTATGAATAGAAATAAATGAAAACTCCAAGTTGAAGTCTTATGCTTCCAAGTGGAGTCACAGAAAAAAGACACTCTTAGACGCATCCTACTTGATCGATTCAATCTACTCAATCTACTAATTTGCCATTACCTTATATTATCGTGCTATAATTGCTGCGAAGTGTTGATGAAACTTTATGCCATCATGTTGGAAATATTGAAGTTCTAGACTAAGTACCTTTCCTTCATAGATTTTTTGGAACTTCTTAATTAAATAGTTATAAAACGAACTAATATATTATACATTTAGTTCTTCTTTAAGTTTTATTACAAATGGTATCTACTTTTAATAAGTTCATTGTTATATTTTTTTAAATAAAAAATTAACTTATTTGTAATAATATTAATGGTTTGATGGTGGGAAGAATCTGGCTCACATTTTGTTACAAGAGATTTATTTTTTTTTTTTTTTATTATTTTATATTCATTTTTGTTTACATTTTTGTTAAATAGGATTCGTTTATTGTGTGACTTGCAAATTTAATGGAAATTTGTGATAATATTATTCGCGGTCATATTAAATTAATGTTTATACTGTTTATTATTATATAAGAGTATTAAAACATTTAAAAAAAAAAATTATATAAAACAGATTAATTTGTAATAATAATAAATATAATAATATTATTTAATATATAGAAAATTTAAATAACATTTTGAAATTTAATGCATTATGATAATTAACTTTGTATTTTTTTTTTAAAGTTTATGTTAAAGTGAATTTCCAATGAATGCTTCAAATTTAATTAAAGGATTTAAAACAAAATTACTATATGAGCCTTAAAATTTAAATCCTGTTTTTAACCATTTGAACTCTACCGTAGCTATGTGATATTTAAAATCAAGCCTTTCTGCAGCACATTCACTAGATAATAAATCATTTCTAACTTTCTGACATTTATTAGCTTTCAAAATGCGCATTGGCATGAAAATCAAACTAAACCACACTTGGTAGACGAAGGACTTGCTGAATCTATAGAATTTACAATAATATGGTTAATTAATAGCAGGAAGACATTGTTCAGGACTGTAATAGACAAAGTAAAAATAGTGATCATGTTCCCCAAAGCTCGTAACAAATCAAATAAAGCATCAGAAGAAGAAGAAGATTAGAAAGGGACATATTGCATGTCTTGGGATTCATATTTACACTGTTTTGGTAGCGTATAAGATCTGAGGAATATTTTTAATTGAAGTTTGTTCAATAGGATTGATGCTAGTTCCCCAAATTTGAAATTGAGTTAATACATCTAGATAAAGGAGTGTGTCCTCGGGTGAAAACTGTTGCATGCAATTTCAGAATTTAAAAAAATGGCAATTTGAAGAGGGAATTTTTCAATATTTGGTTTCAAACTAATAATTTTAAAAAACGATATTCGGATGACTGGTGAGTTGTCACCGAAAAAAATTGCAAATTTAACATTTGAGGTGTCAGTGGAAGGGTGACCTTAATAATAATCTCTTATTGAGTAGAACTCTAATATTTTGAATTATATTATTTCATATTTTTCAGAATGTTTCAGGATTCGTTAAATTCCAGTACAAATGGGTTTTCTTTCTAACTTTAGTTCAAGTCTACAATTCTTTGGAGATTTTGAATTCATTTTGCTTTAACGGATCGTTTGAAGCTATGATGCAACTATTTAAGCTTTTTTTATTTTAATTTATAACGATTTGACCGATTGGCTTTAAATTTTGTATAAATCTTACTCTTTGACAATGAAGTTGACTCTTTAAATTTGTTGGCCAATTTAGACATGACGATTGGTTAAAAAATATTTAGGAAACGAATTGCGGCAAATTTTGCGAAGCTAAAAGAAAGAAAATCTCAAAAAATTTTTCTCTGACAATGGAGTTGATCGTATTAACATATTTGGCAGTTGTTAACCGATTTAGGCACGTCAATTAGTTGAAAAATAATTTGGCAAATAATTACGATTAATTTTACGAAGTATATTTCTTTGATTCAAAAGAAAATGTCAAAACAACTTTGTTCTAGTTCCGTTAACCTATTGCGGCGCAAAATTATTTAAAAAAGTTTTTGTTACTTCGCTCTAAATTAGAAACAGTTTAACCAGTTGACTTCAATTTTTGTTTACGTGCTGCTCTTTAACAATATATTTGACTCGATTAATTGATTTGGAATTTGAGAGGTAAACATCGCGCACCGGGTTTTACTTAGTTAAATCATAAACTATATGAATGCTTATTGAAATCGACTCTTTTAACAAATTAACATAATTTAATGAGTTAATTTTTACCAATCTTACTCACGTAATTACCGTATGCACTAATAAATTCATTTACAGTCTACAAACTGATAAAAATTTCAACAAATGAATTCAGGGTTTTTTTTCCCAACAAAAACTTATTCTAAGACAAATTCCTTAGATTCACATATACTATAATCAATTGCATATAAATAAAATTAAAATATGTGCTAGCTAAAAGTGGATATAAAATGTTGTTAAAGCTTAAGGGATATATGCATTATGCAAATCTTTTATATCTTATAACAGTAATAACACATATCCATATAATACAAGGCAAGTAGATGAGGTGTAAGCAACAATTATAATAATCGTGATAATATTAAATCACTAGATAACGTGTACAATAATTATGAATGCACATACGAGTATATTGAAAATACAGGTATACAATAGTAAGAAATTAAATAATTTTGAAAATAGTTTTGTTCACAGAAAGTACAAGAAGAAGAACCGAATTTATTGAGAAAAACTTACGAATGCAATAAAAATTCATATATCTTGTGGCATTTCCATGGATAACTACTTTTATTTTTTACTCCAGTTAATATGGAATGAAAGAAATTTTTGTTTGAAAAATATTGTTTAGTTTTTTTATCAACTTTAAGTTTTTATTTTGTGTAGGTATTCATTCAGAGCAATACACATTAGTATGGCTTAACATAATTTTTTTTTTTCATTACAAGAGAAACTTTTTCTTATAATTTAATTTATCGTAAATAATCATTGCATTCAGAAATAAATTGTAAAAAGGGGTTCATCTGCATAATTTTAAATAAGAAGCGTAGAGAAATAAAAATAGAAAAAAAACGAAGCAATAGAAGACATAGCAATAAAATGTTAAATTAAAAACAAGTAAGAATAGTTTTACAAAAAAAGAGAAAACGTTGAATATATGTTGGGTATAAAACGAAAAGTATTTTCTTTAATAAATTTCCTTAGAAATTTTGTATTTTGAATATGTAAAAGTGCCTTATTAGGAGCAAAATTGAGTGGTTGTAGTCGAAGAGTTCATGGGGATTAATGGGGAAGTTTTGTTGCCTCAAGTTGGGCTATTAACATCTTAATTATGGTCTATTATTATCTATCTGACCAATGGCGTAGTTGTAAAGACGCCAATTTTCATGTGGAAGGTCTCGGGTTCAAACCCCGGTCAGATCATATCTAATAAAAAAATATCGTAAAATTGTATAATTATATCGTAATATAAAATAAGATTTAATAAACGTATATAAATAATTATTGTGCAAGATTATAGATGGCGCACAAAGTTAACATTTGTGCATTCATATTTCATAACCTTATACAATAGCTAAAAGCCGAGTAATCAGCGGCTTAATGAATATTATGATTAAAGAAACTGAAGCCGAGTTTAAAATAAATTTGGTGAATGCCATATACTCCTTAAAAAGGAGTGGAAAAGGAATAAAAAAAAAATTATGATCTTAAGTTTAATTCTTAAGACCTTTCTTGTGAGAAATTTTAATGCCCCTGATATGTGTCCATAGTAATTTAATAGTATATTTAAATATCTAAACTACTAAATCTATCATCAGAAATCATGGCGCCTTCTATAGATATGTGCTATGAATTTAAGATGAACATTGATGTCTTTTTTCTAAAAGTCTCTGCAAATTTTTTCCATTTTCCTTAAATCCCATTCCCATTCTAAAGTTTTGTTCAAAATAAACAAGTATTTCGTGTGCTAAAGTCTCTCAATTCCCAAAGAAACTTTATATAGCCTCAATCGTTGGTTTCGATGCTTAGACTTCATAAATAGGGAATAAAAAGGAATTAAAACTGACTTTAAAATTTGATTAGAGATTCTATTTTTAAAGGTTCTGCGGAAGAAGAACTAAAATTATTAAGTTTAATATGCCAGGGAAGAATCAGTATAAAAAAGGAAGATTATGGTCAACATTAGATTACGAATTAATCACTTATATATTTTCTGTAATCTTATTAAAAAATTGAAACCAAATTCTTTAAATAGTTGATTTGGATCTGACCGATAGCTCAGTGCTAAAAGTGGCGGATTTCAATCAGAAAGGCTTGGGTTCAAATCCTGTTCGGATCATATTAAATACAAAATATAGTGTATATCATAATAGTCCAGTCCAAATGCCAAATAGATAAAGAACTATTATAATATCAGGGCCCCATTTCATAAATATTGACAGGCGAATATTTGATAAAGTTGTCACAATAGGTTGACAATTTTATTTTTGAAAATCTTTATTTACTCTGAATTTTGATTAAATTGTAGGTTTTAAAATTTTTCACCTGTAAATTGTGGGATTGTCAATTTTTATGAAATAGGGCACTGGAAATATATACTATTGTCTGGTACTACAAATAAATAAATAAGTTTATGCGGAACAAAAAGAAAGGTGGTATAAGGTACCGGATATAAAACTTTCTTATTATAATTATACTTAGTATATGTAATCCATATATCCAATAAACCAAGTAACCAACGGTTGCTGAATGGAATCGAAAACCAGAAGTTTTCTTTCTGTTACTTTTAATGGGATTCGAAACCAGAATACTCGGGCCCACTGCCGGAAATCGCCTATCACCAATATATTCGTCAAATATCCTTACCGCCAACAAAATAGCACTAATCTCCATATTTTTTTTTAATATTTTAAATTTATCTAATATAAATAATAAAAGTTTTTATTCTGCTTTTCTTAACAAACTTAAAAGAATTTTCAAGTGCCTCACATACGTCCTTTTTGTAAAAAAACAGTTTGAGAGAAAAAATATTGTTATCTTTATTTCTTTTCATTTTCCTTTAATTCATAATGAAAATAACAAAATGAACAGAAGAAAAATGCAAAGGATGCAAAAATAAAAAAAAAAAAAAAAAAAAATTAAAATGGATAAATATGGGGAGAATGGATAAAAAGAATATGATTATATATTGTATATAAGTTGAAATGCGGAAATAAAACAATTTTCAATGGTTTCACAATTTATTGCTTCTCAATGGTAGTTATAATTTGAAAACATTTTTAAATTTTTTTTTTGTTCTTCTTCTTATTTATGTTGTAAGACATCGTTGCTATTTACAGATTTTTTATATTTAATATTTTTATTTTTTTTCAATAGAAAGAATTCGCCAATATTGGAGCCCCATTTAAACTTGAATATTATATTAAATATAAATAGAATTGCATATATACATTTAAGTGGTCTAATTATGCTGCAAGTATGTTTCAGACGTTTGTTTATTAATTAAATAAATAATAACTGATGAAAGGTGTTATTATATATATTATATAATAAATTGAGTTGCACAATATTGTATTTCTATAAATAAATCTATAAATTAATTAGCCTAGAACGGAAGCTACTTATCAATAAATTCAAATGTTATATCTATTAAAAACAAATGCAATCTTAAGATATTGTATCAGAAAATACTGCTTAAATCAAGGGCTGCTCACTTAGTGAAACATCAGAATAACCTGCAGGATCTCATTTACAAGGGCTAGTCTGTTAGTAGAAGAAAGCTACTCTACTATTAAAAAACTAAAAAATAAAATTAATAATATTAGTAACCAAATATTTTAACAAGTCCAAAGAAAACAATCAATAAAGACCCACGCCAACACCACTGAGCCAAGCATTGCAAACATGCAAGTTAAATTACAAATGCTAGATCAGTCCTGCAATCTACGAGAACTAATCATGCTTGCGTAAAGTTGGGCTATCAATAGTAATTTTTTAACGTTGCTATCAAAGAGCTCAGACCTTACTTTTGTCCCTCTTAACATACGCGAAATTGGCTCAAATATACCGTAGTCTGTAGAATGGTGTGAGACGTTTAAAAGCTCGACTGATCTTAAATTATTAAAATTTTCTCTAAACCTATTTTGTTCCCGAATAGGAGGTGAATTAATTTCAGCGCAATTTATTTGCTGAACATTGCTTGACTGATATAATATATCGTGGGAGTCTTTTAGTGGGGAATCTTTTAAGAGCTTATAAGACTTTGATTAAAAATATAAAATTTAAGTCAATTTATATTCGAAGATAAGATGTAGATTTAATATTATATAAGGTATTAGGTTAGATACATAAAAATATACAAGTTTAAAATTCATACTGTGCTAAGAATAACTAAAAAACAGTTGATAAAAATTGGTTAATTATTCCAATTAAACACAACTCTATCAGAAATTATTGTAGAGCTCCACAGAGTTTCGGAATAAATTCTTATAAAAGTTATTTAATCCGAATAATTCCTTAAAGGGGTTAATGTTGAGTTTAACCCTTAGAAGATTATTATCAAATAATTAATCATGTTCGGTGATTTAAGGTGATTTAATATCTAAAGATTATTAACTTTGTTGAATCTTGGTAGAATTATGTACATAATTCTAAATAAGAAGAACGCTCTCGTTAATTAAATGAAAGGAATTATCGAACATCATCAAATAAAGAGGACAAAGTGCTATAAGTTTATAAAAACGTGTAAAGCTATATTTATTGATTACATTGATCTAGATTTAATGGAGTCATTCTCTCACTTTTTGGCATTAAAAGCCGAATTAAATTCTACACTCAATTCTTCGTTCAAAATCTTACTTCAAGTTTATCCAAGAAGTAGAGGTTGTCAAAACTGTAAGCAAAGGACTATTCCACTTAATTATGAATATTTATTAAAAATTTTTCGAACTAATTGTCTTTTGATTTTGAAAAAATTTAGCATTAAAAATTTAGTAAAAAAAAGTATTTAGCATTAATACTTGTATAGAATTTAATAATAATGAAACCTTATATTCAAATGAATCCCATTACCCAGAACTTATGATTGAACACAAAAAATGTACCACATGTGATTGAAAGAAAACAATAGGATATTTTGTATTATTATTCTATACCCTTTTCTTGCTATAAAAGAAATATACAACAATATCATAAGATGTTCTACTGTTACAATATTGTATAAATAACAATAAAGATATAAACTTAAGTGTTGAATACCATCAAGAGCAGGTTTTTATTAGATTAAATCGGTTTGGGAGAAATATATGAGAATTTTAAGACAAGTGTTGAGAAAAAAAATAATTTGAAGTTGTTAGTAAGTGATTGGATCATTGGAAGTTCATTGTAAATATATGCGGCAAATTGGAAGAAGATGATTTGAATAGTATTAAATTATTATGGCTTGGGTCATTAAGCATTCCCAAACAACCTCCTCACAATCCAAACTGTACATTTTTATCAGAGGTTTCTTCCTAAAGTTTGGGTCAAAAAGGATGTGATTTTGGTGCGTTAAAGTCGCGCACTACCCAAAGATACACCGCACAGTTTCAATGTGCGGCTTTCAAGCGTTCCATTAACTTGAAAGAAAAAAATTAAGCGAAATCCATGGAAATGCTAACTAGATATAATCCAGATACAAAATAATGATTTTACTGGAGAATACCATTCGGAAGGAAGAACCGTTATATATCAAATATTTTTAGTTTAAGTTAAGTTATTATGTATTTTTCATCCTTTCAAGTTCAGCATTACTTCAACGAACTCGAATAGATTTTTATGAATGTCTTCTTATATTATTTGATTATGAATATCACCATATATTTCCATGTGTTACAAAAAAACATTTTCTATTATAACAGTAATAAAATGGATTTAAATTAGTAGTCTAATATGTTATCTTATCACTTCAAACCTGAAGTTTTCCCATAATATATTTCATAATGCAATAATAACTATACATATTTTGTGTTCGTGATTCTATTGCTCTATTCTTCAAGAGATTCATCAGGTTCATGTTAACAGCTCATTATGTTTTGAATTTGCAAGAAAGAAGTACATTGATATCAAGCTGAATAAAACATTTTCATTCCTAAAATTTCTGGTTTTTTTTTTAAATTTAGAAAGTAATAGAAGGATAAAATTTTAGGATAAATATTTTGAAATTTAACTTAAATGTCATTTTAATTTTCATAATGTCAAAAATTAATCGTTATCAATTGAAAACAATGCAGGAAGTAATTAGTATTTATAGTGCTTCAGAGATTTTTGATCATACCAGTTATAAATATACGAAATCACCAAGAATTCTTTAAAGACAAAATCCCCAAAGACAAAATCCTCGGAACAAGGATAGTCAAAGTCTAAATAGCCAAAAAACCAAAATTCTAAACTCTGGTTTTATTACCAACTATAAAATGTCTAGTGATTCAGAATCCCACTTATACTTGAATATGTTGTAGAAAACTTTGAGGTTTTTAGTTTTCGGAATTTTAGCTTAAGAGATTTTGAATTTATGGATTTTGGCTGGATTTCTTTTAGATGATTTCGTCCTTAGAAATTATGGATTTTGATGATTTGTGCCGTTTCAAGCCAAACCAAAAACGTATTAATTCTTCATTGTCTATGAAAAATATTAAGTCTGCACACTATTGTACTAAAAACTTATTATTTAACTTATGAAAGAATCAAGTAATCATTATTTGGATAAATTCTTGTTCCACCTAAATTACTTTTTTACACAACTGACCACCAAAATTTGATTAGTAAAATCACGCACTAATCAAACAAGTTATCATCTGATTAGTGATAATATGTTGAAGCAATAGGACTCTATTAAAGGAATCAACTAAAAATTTACGAAATTTTGTAAAACCTTCAAATGTAATTATGATTTGCTTAAACCCTTATTAGATTTTATTTAAAGTCGAGAGTCCTAACCAAATACAATTAGAAATAGTTTTAAAATATATAGTTACATCTGAATAGAATTCCGATTCATCAATATGTCATTTTATTACATCTCCATCATTTGTTTTTCAAATTATGGAAAACAATGAATTCAGGATGTTATTCTCTTAACCCCGTCTCCTCCTAATGGGAATGTGATGGATATATTATTTAATTCGGATTAATCCCAGGTATCTAGGATTTAGATCCCTAAAAATAGCAAAGATCATCACAGCATCATCACTGCTAGGAGACTAGCTTTTCTTGCGATGAAGCACAGAATGTCTTCGGCGTCGATCAAACAAATACCAGACGCGAACGGTTTTTCTGACTCATTGTTGATACGATATAAATGGTTTTTAAATACATATTTGAAAGGATCTGGTCACTTACTGTTTCAACATCGTAGTATTAGGAAACCGCATTTTACATAGGTAGATCACATATAATAACTACTTTCCGATTGTTTAATAATTGACATATGTCAAAACATCACAATGTGGCAAATCAAACAAAGACCATACACTATTATTTATAAATTTCTAATTATGTCATAATAGAAATATAAGTATTTTAATAATGCAATTGAATATTTATGAATTATCTAACAATTTCATATTTTATTTGAAATTTTATTTTGCGGATTTTATTATCTAAATTCTAAATCATTACCATAATGTATTATCGATAATCTCTATTACCGATTTATTTTAATTTTAATAAACTTCCAATAAAATTTTGTAAAAAAAAAAATTGCGAAAATCTATTAAAATATTATAAATTATTATTGAACTTTAAAGTAAATTTTTAGAGCGACAATCATTAGTATCACTATCGCACATATTATTTTATTTGTTTTATTTTTACATTTATTGTTTTTTTATACCCTACACCTATAGAATAGGTAAAGGGGTATATTAACTTTGGTATGGTGTTTGTAACCACCTAAAGGAAGCGAGCTAGATATGGAAAAGTATATATATTTGTGATCAGCGTGACCGCCTTAGTCGATATAGCCATGTCCGTCCGTCCGTCCGTCCGTCCGTCCGTCCGTAGGCACGATAACTCAAAAAATAATGGAGCTATCTTGATGAAATTTTAACTGTAGGTTACTAGGACTGAAAGTACGGCGGGGATTGCATATGGGCGAAATCGGCCCATGGGTTCGGATTCTGGACCTTTTAATCGGTTTCAGGGCTAACGAACAAATATAAAAAATCACGATAACTCAACAACTAATGACGCTATCTTCATCAAATTTGTGCTGTAGGTTACTAGTAATGAAACTACTTCGGGAATTGCGTAAGGTTGGGATTGGACCATGGGTTCGGAACCTAGAACTTTTTGATCGAATTTAGGCCAAACGAGCATAATTCCGAAACCAATGATGATAGAACCTTCAAATTTAGTATCGGGGTGTCCCTTCCTATTTCCTAAGTGTCTTGTGAATTTGGGTCCCATTGGAATAGTGGGTCGGGGACCAGCCACACATTTCCGAAGACCTTAAAGCATATCTTTAAAATTAATAAAGATAACAACTTGAAAAAATGTAGAAGCTTCCAATTTGCCACAAGGGTGTTCTTTACTATCTCTTGCGTGTTCCCCTAATTTGGGATCAATTGGAGTGGTGGTTCAGTACCCCTCTCAGACCTCCCAAGTTTTAAAGGCTTATAATCGAAATTACTAAAAATAGTTACTTAAAATTAGGATAGACCGTTCAAATTGTGTACAAGGGTTAACTAGTACTATAAGTACAGCGCGGACTATATAAGGGCGAAATCAGCCCAACGGTTCGGATTCCGGACCTTTTAATCGATGTCAGGGCTAAGGAACATATATAAAAAATCACGATAACTCAACAAATAATGAGGCTATCTTCATGAAATTTGTGCTGTAGGTTATTGGCAGCGAAACTACGGCGGTGATTACGTACGGTGAGGATTGGACAATGGGTTCGGAACTTAGAACTTTTTGATCGAATTTAGGCCAAACGAGCATAATTCCGAAACCAATGAAGATAGAACCTCCAAATTTGGTATCAGGGTGTCCCTTCCTATTTCGTAAGTGTCTTTGAAATTTGGGCCCCATTGGAGTAGTGGATCGGGGACCAGCAACTTAGTTCTTAGGCCCTTAAAACATATTTTCGAAATTAATAAAGATAGTAACTTGAAACAAATGTAGAAGCTTCCAATTTGCCACAAGGGTGTTCTTTACTATTTCTTGCGTGCCCCCCTAATTTGGGATCAATTGGAGTGGTGGTTCAGAACCTTTCTTAGACCCCCCAATGTGTAAAAGCTTATCATCGAAATTAATAAAACTAGTAACTTAAAATTAAGATAGAGCGTTCCAATTGTGTACAAGGGTTAACTAGTATTGAAAGTATGACGGGACTGCATATGGGTGAAATCGTACCATAATTTCGGGTCCTGGAACCCTTGAAAAGTTCAAGGACTAACAAACATATATCTTACAAACACCATAACTCAAAAAATAATGCCGGTATTTTGATGAAATTTAACAGTAGGTTACTAGTAATGAAAGTACCATGGGAATTGGTTGTGGTCGAGTTTAATTTCGAAGCCAAAGAATATATTTCCTATGTCCTATGTGTCTCCGAAATCTAGACTTAATTGTAGTGGTTCAGCTATGTTCAAAGGTACTTGCTGCATTTATGTAAAATTTATTTTTATATTTAAATGAATTATATGAAAAGGTGTAAATTTTTAATTGTATTTTGGAAATACATTTATTGCATATTTTGCGTTTATAAGCTTTTCTATTAGGTATATAAACTAACCATTTAAAATAATTGCAATTTTTAAAAATTTGGATTATTAAATATATTATGCTTTGATTATCTTTTTATCACAAAATTTAATAATTAGAATTTTTTCATTTTGTAATTGAATTGGAATAAATATATTTTCATTAATTTCAAGTTTGTTTGTTTTTTAATATTTTTAAATAGATAAATTAGTAAGAATTTGTAATATTTTTTAATAGATAGGGTAATTAGAAAATGTTTTTAGTATTATACAGTTAATTTGGTTAGCTATGTCTTACGATCAAATTAATAACAGCTTCTATGGTGTTAAAATGACTTATGGATATGTCCTTAAATTTGAACCAAATAGGTGTAGGGTATTTCTAAGTCGGTTGCACCGACTGACTGTTTCTTTACTTGTTTCAACAACATATAGGTATATAATGTAATAAAATATATTAAATATATAATGATACATAAAATATTTTATAACATAATATATTATGTAAAAAAGTAGAAATTATTTTGATATATATAATTTATTATGTAAAATTTAATTAAATATTTAAAAAAAATAAATTAAATTAAAAGTAAAAGAATTTTTTATTAAATTTTTATAAAATATTATAAAATAATCTACAGTTGTCTGCAAAAGTAAAAATCTGATCAAAATTTAAAATTTATTTGGGTCACTGTCATGAAGCCTTTGTAAGATGTAAAGATAAGTTCCTCATATTAGGAACCAACAATATTTAAGAAGGACTTCTTTCTCTATCTAGAACTTCACTTGTACGCCTTTACTTTAAAAGCTTCTGGATGCAGAAAAATTAAATAAGGAAGGGTGCAATATCTGTGTTTTTGAATCAAAGTAAGACTTGAACTACAACTAATACCATGGACTACATTTCTTTTCCCAATGTGGGTATTCAAAACTCCGAATTATTAAGAATCCTAGTCATGGAAGTAAAAGCAAAATTTTCGTGGAACGATCACATATTTTCGGTTGCAAAAGATGCCGCGATATGCCTGGGTCTCTTAAGTAAGAGTAGGAAATACTTAACATCTCCAAATCTAATTCAAATTTATAAAACCTACATTCGGCCGAGACCAACATTCGGACGAGACCCAGCACCGCTCTTCAATATCTGGATAAGATACAGAAGCTGTTCGTATTATTAATAATAATAACGTCACAAAAGACTTAACGTCTTTAACTCACCGCCGTAATGCAGGAGCTGCTTGTCTATTTTATAGATATCTACTGTATTATCAAACATAAACTCGAAGTTTTTGCGAACAAGTGCATAAAGAAAAATATTCAGAACAGATTCAGAGACAAACATATTCCGGTACGGATACCATCAACGAGAAGGACTTATGGCGGTTAATAGGCGGAGGAACTATTATGTTTCATATCAAACACAAAAACTGAAAGTGGATAGGTCACGTTCTGAGGAAAAATCCAGAAAAACACAGAAATAGACCTATAATGGAACCATCAAGGAAGCCGAAGAAAGTATCGACCGAATAACACCTGCGGATGATCAGTAACGAAGAACTAGCGAAAAACTAATAAACTTAATAGAATACAAAACCAATAGACCAATAGAAGGCGAAAGTTTTATATTCTCTGCACCCACGAATAATAGCTGTTAGGAATAAGCTAAATAAATTAATAGCTCTATATCAAAGGTTTCATTTAATTGAACTGAATTTAAGCCACTTTTTGGATTACGTGAGTGCAATTAAATCTTCGAACTTCTGGGCTTTGATAAAGGAACTCACTTGAAAACCATTTCAAACAGTTTTTTTTAAAGGATTTTTTATCTTTTTATTTAATTGGAAAATAATATATGGAAAATATTATTCAGCGGAGGCTTAGAGAAATATTATCTAATCGTATTTTTAATTAAGTAAGTTAACATGGTACCACCGTAGGAAGCATTTCCAAAGCTGCGACCTGAATACGGATTTCTTAATCACACAGAGCTCTTCTCATTAAGTTTTTATCGTATTATATTACCCTCTTCGTACCCTCTTCGTATTATAGTACCCTCTTCGGGAAAGATGTAATCAGGATGAAGTACTCAAGGATGTAAGTACGATTGGTAAAGGATCAAAGAAGGGATTCTCAATGGATCTAAATTGACTAATTGTTTAATATTTCGCTCCCGATTGTACTTTTTTGCATTTATATATTTATTAGAGTATAGGTATCTCTAGGTATTATGCAAGGTTTTATAGAATTATTTATTTTTAAAAAATTATGTTGTATGGAATTTGCTGTAATATTGAACTTTTTTTTTTACATTTATTTTTTTTTATAATTTTTTTTTATCAATTTTTAAAAACAAAATTTTTTTTTTAAATAAATCAGGAAATAGAAATTTTTTTTTTTAAATAAATATTATCAATCAATTTTTTACCACATTGCATTATTATACATAAATTAAAAAATTTATATATAGGCTTTAGGCATCCTTTTTTTTAAATTTTAATGCAGACTTATTTATAGAAAATATACTCATATTAAAAACAATCTGGATTTATAACTTGATTCGTTAGGATGCTCCAGAATCTCATGAGTAGATTTTAATATAGAAATAAAATTATTTATAATATATTATTTTAAACATATTTTATTTATTTAAATAATATTTATTTTTTAAATTCAAAATATTTATTTTATTATCTAAAGCTAAATTTTTTTTTTTATTTTATTTATTTATAAAATATTTATTTATCATTTTGATATGGGGTCAATATTTAATCACATGTTATTCTGATTTAATGAACAATCTATATCGTATTATACATATTATCATATACGAAATTGAAATTGTTTAATCTAAATAGAAATTAATAGTCCGTTTGTCTTGGGTGTTATGCCCTACACCTATTGGAGTATATTAGCCTTTGTACGGTATCTGTAATCAACAAAAAGAAGCAATCTGAAGCTGCATGTACTATTGATCAGAATCATCTCCTGAATCGATTTAGATGTCCGACCGCCCATACTTTCCATCCGAAATTTATACTGTAGATTAGTAATGACAAAACAAAGATGGTAGTTAGAAAGGTATGAAATCGGATTATTGATGGAGATTTCAGAAACTTCTGGAAGAGCGAAGATTAGACAAACATCACACCGAAAAAAATTAAGAGTAGGCAAACATATTTGCGAAAGAATTTAAGACAGAAACTTAATATGATACAATGGTATTTTGTCCTGCTTCAATTATATAGCTGCAATTTGAGATGAATTGGATTGGTGATTTAAGAATCTTTCTTCTAGAATCTAGTAAGCATATTGAAATTTGGTACAAGATTATTCTGTCCTATTTACTTTATGCTTCCAAAGATTTCAGAGGAAACTAGTGGTTTCGGTAATTTGGCAGCTAGGTTTAACGATAGCATATCTTAAAAATTAATATTTTATTAATAGGAGGTTGTTACTAAACACCTGCATCTTCTATTATAGGCGAACCAAAAATTCTGCCGCTTATTAATTTGTTTGAATTTTGAACCAAACTAATTTTGTTTCGAAAAATTGAAAAAATACAGTACTAACGAGGAAGAGTGTAGTAGATTCCTTTATATAATCCGATTAATTCCTTTTGGCAAAATTTCGAATTGACAACTTATAAGACTTTTAGTTATGTAGAAGAAAAACATATGAGTTGAAAGGCAGCTTTTCGAGCACTACAACGAGTAAGTTTTATTCAGGAGGTTGGCCATTAAAGTTTGGCAAAACTGCTATTGACAAAATTTCAGATATCCAGCTTTATACTACTAAATACCTAAGTAATTGTTATATAAAAAAGAAATTGTATGACAGCTATTCTGAACCTCTCTCCTCCTTTGCATCACAAACGTAATGGTAAATATAATATATCTTTTCGACCTAATGTCATACGGGTATAATAAGGAGGTGTTCACATTTTGCTCTCTTAATTACTCCAATTTCCTGGATTCTGTTATTGTCCTCGATTATTATTGCGTTCAAAAAAATTAAAATGCTCGTATTAGTTGGCAAAATAGTATAATAAAAATTCTACAATTACCATCTCGGTCAGTAAGTGTCAGCGTCTTTGTAGCTCGCACTTGTTTTATCTATTAAATAATTTAAATTATCATAATGCTAGATCCGTGCGGCGGAGTGCGGGATCCGTATGCAGAACTTACAAATTTGATTTCCTATTTTATTCAATGAGAAATCTTCTATTATTTCCTGATTTGTCTCCTGGAGTCATTGTGTGCAGAAGCTTAAATTTAGAAATTCTTGATCTCTAGAAGTCATTGAGCACAGAAGCTTAAATTTAGGACTAAGGACTTTTAACAAATATTAAGCAACAGAAGATTAATAATAATAAAGATTAGTATACTCTTTGACTCATTAATAACCTAGTTGTGTTAGTATGTTGACTCAAACCACTTTAGGTTGAAATATACTTGTAGCTATTACTGCAAGAATTATAATTTGAGGAAATTACCCTAATAATTTTTCCCATATTGTTCTTAAGTGAAGCTTCCTTTATTATCATCACTCCTAAGTGGCTTTAACTCTTACCATGGGATAAAAGTCTGCTCAAAAAATTATAAATGTAATACAGTGCTGCGAAACTGTACAACAATAGTGTGTCAAATATTCACATTTTACAGTTTGATTGTAAAATTTTGCAAAATTTATAGATTCACTTAGAATTTATTAATGTTAATTAAAAACTAATTGGTTTTCATATAACAACTAATAAATAAATTGATTCATTAAATTTGTATAATGGTTTTAAGTTGTAAAATAGCTACAAGTATTAATTAAATTAATTACATTTTAATAGTCATGATATAGTTTACTTAAAATTAAACTAAAAAAACTTTAACTTTAATGTTTTTTTAAAATTTATATAAGTTTTTTTCTTATAATGATTAATATTTTTTACTCTCTTATAATTTATTATTGATAGATAACTTATATAATGATTTAATATTTGTTTTTTTTTTATACATATTTTCATTTTAATTTAATTTATGAAATGTATTTTCATTTAAAAAATATTTAAAAAATTAACCATGTATGTGGTAACTATATATCTATAGATATATCTACTATAATATCTACAGTTTATCAATTGATAATTCAATGTGACCACTTTATGCAAATTTCTGAAATACTTTGGTTATTTTTTTTTTTTGTATTTTTACTTATTTAATTTTTATTTTTTATTTTTTTTTTTCAATAGTTAAATTTGTTCGATTTTATTTTTTAATATTCACAAATGTGTATGTATTTACACCTACATACATATGAATAGTATGTATCAATATTAAATAAATAATTGAATTGATATTGGACATACATTTTATGCAAACAAAATAATTATAATAGTTAATAAAAAAAAAAAAAAAAAAAAAAAAACAAAAATAAGCATCTGAAAAATGAGTACAGGAAAATCTGATGGTTATCTGATGATGCACTCAATATTATATACATTTGTGTTTTTTTTTTTTTTATTAATTCATCGTCATTTCCACAATATTAACGTTATTATCAATTTTTCATTTATGGAAATTAAAAAAAAATTTTTTGTTTTTCTTTTCGCCCATTTTAATATTTTTGGGTATTCTTCCGAAAAGAGTCTGTGTTTGGTTTCTTTTAAATAGTAAACATGGATAGTTCGATTTATTTAAAAAACTTCTGCCTATATTCCAGTTACTTTCAAATAGGCTTTAAAAGGTTTTGTAAATTAAACAAGTGATCAAAAAAACCAAGGGTTTTTAAAAAAGCACATTTTCAAAATAATATAGTGTTTCATACTAAGTATTTTATCGGAATATAATGTTTAAGCTTCAATATTAACGTTTAATTAAGGAAATATATAAGTTGGTGAGTAAGTTACTGCTTAATTATAAAAACAGTAATTTTTTATTTTAAAGTTCTAATAGCCCTTCAATGAGGATTTGGGGTTGCTAAATATCAAGGACCTTACTTCATCCCCCCCCTCCCTCTCCATTGTAGGTTCTTCGAATTAAATTGTGAATTCCACATAAATTTGGAGTTTTACTTAGAATTATACTATCTAAGCAAAAATGGGTAAAACTGAGAGACACTTTCTTCAATTCGAGGAACTGCTTTTAAATTTAAGAAAAACCTTTAACATATGTTGAAATATAATGTTGGAACTTTAAATTTTATATATTAATAAAAAAAAAATTTGACAGGTATTCAAGTTACAGGTGTTTAAAAATAGGAAAATTTCAATTTTCGAGCCCTTATAGCTCCTGAACATGGGGCTTGACAAAAAAATTTTGTTAACCGACTCCTACTAACTTTTGAGGATCTAACTGCTCCCAAAATTTATCTATCTAATTTATCTAAAATTTACCCTATCTTAAACCGTTTAAAACATATGAGGGGCCAAAAATTTTGCAAAAATTGAGTTTTGCATAATGGTAAATTTTATTACCGTATGGCAACCCTATACATTTTAGTATTGTATTTTTGTGAAGCCTAAGAAAGCAGTTCTCTTTTACCGTTTTTAGATTGAAAATATAGCTAACACAACTCTTGTTATAAAAATTTAAATATAGGGCTTTTTCCAACTTTGGTGGGCTGTAGCCCCGTAACCGGCGGGGCTGCATAAAAAAATTCTTCTACGAAATTATTTTTTTTGTAAAAACTACCCATGGTTAAAATTTCTTTACTTTATTTCAAACGGTGTAAAAGTTTTTGTAAACATACGGACGGACGGACAGAAATAACATAGATTAATGTAGTGGTGGTTACGCACTCGATTTATTAACCGAGGAAGTGTTAGTTCGATATTACTTACAAATTAATAATTAGTATTCCTATAACATGTCACGCCTTAAAAGGTAACGAATGTTTAAGTCCATTATCACATTGCATATGGTAAGGAACTGTTTATAAATAAATAAGTAAAAACAGATCTTAACGGATATATATTTTGATTTTAGATCTCAGGGTAAGCTGCATGGTGGAATAATAAAAAAATTTTTCAACGAGAAAAATATTTCAAGAAATATGCAACCACCTATTCGTGATTTTTTTGCTTTATAACTAGTTGAATACGAGACAACTGCCTCAAGGATTTTACTTTCACTTTTATAATACTGTAGCAACATTTTAATGGCGATTATTGTAACTGGAACCTAATCAATTGAATAAATTAAAGCAACTGAATCCAAATTTGAGAACAAATCAAATAAAGGTCCCTTATTGGATGTTTATCCCAATTTTCAGTTATTTTTGCAAAAGAATTGAAGTTTTGAGTAACATATTTTTCACTAGGTACTTTTTATACTTGGTAACATTTTGAACGCACATGAAATTTCATCATTGTATCTTACCGAGTTAAATCTGACCAGTTGTGTTTTAAAGTTCAGTTGTTGTGTTTCAATCTTTAAATTTTAGGTTAGGAAAAACTTTGGTTACAGATTTCGTAATTTATGGCGTAACAGGATCTAATTAATCAATAAATTTTTTTTTACCACATAAATAGATGGCACACATGTATACTATTGAAAATAACAATTTATCCCCAAAAAAATGGAGTCCATGAACTTAGGATATTCAAAATTATAAACTATTAAGGTCTGACACAATTGAAAATGACGAAATTTTACCCATTCAATCTAATCATATCCGAAACTTTGTCTTGTTTCAATGTTAATCCTTTTTCTGTCGTGAAATAAAAATGTACACTAATAAAGTTCAAAATACCACCGAAGAATGGTGCAAGACAACAGCACTTAACGATGGAAATATCTAGTGTAGAACATACTCTTCCAATATAAAAAAAATAATCCACTGCATTTTAAACAAAATTTTACCATTCAGATTCATCTTTTAACTAAAATAAACTTCATTGAATTTAAAATCAATTGCCAAAATCAAAAGTGATTGAGAACACGAAGCGCTTGAAGCGCTTGAAAATATGAATTGTTTTTATGGAGGCAAATATTTTGCAAAGCTTGTGTTTAACTATCTATAAGTATTAATTTTAAATACAAAGGTTTCCAGTTCGTAATACTGAATTCGATTAACTACCACGCCTCAAACTGAATCAAGTTATGCATATGAAAAAGTGTCGCGAAAAGCTGTCGCAAAATTGAAAATGTGATAAAAGGCAAAACTAGAAAATATGGGAGCTCAAAATTATTCTGTAGAAGAAAATTGTTGGTGCTTCAAATAATATACTCAGCAATTTGTCGCGCATTTCTTTCAATTTTTGACTTATAACGGCAATTCCTTTTACGGTCAAATTTTATAAGATCAGAAGCTATTAAATTTCCATTGAATAAACAAAATACCGAAATTAAATATGGAATACTATTCACGCATATGCATATATAATATTTTTTCATTACTTTCTGTTTAAAAATAATTTGAGTATGTACTCACTTAAAAAAAAAAAAAATTGGAATAAAAAAATGGGAAAAAAACTTTTTTTTTTCTGTCCTTTGATAATATGCAGTGAAATCGGGATAATTCTGGATAATAATTTATTGGATTATTTGTAAAAGGAAAGTATAAAAAAAAAATGAAAGATTAAAAAAAAAAAATAAAAACAATAAATAAACAAAAAAATAAGAATGCTTCATTTTTAATGGTACTTACCCTTGTTGACTTTGCGAATCGCTTGATGTAATTGACTTGGGCGGAAATTCACTTGAACGTGAATTTTCTGCCATTAAATAATCTGCAAAAATTATAAAAAAAAAAAAACAGATAAATTATAGTTAAAAAATACTTACTGTAAAATATAATTATCAAGTAAAAAATTTATCTATAAGTACGTTTATAGGTTCATTACTTTATATATATTATGCTATGTATGACTGAAATGGATTAAAATGCATTTTTCAATATATAATGATATCATATTACTGGTAAATATATGTAAAACAGTTAAAGTCAAAAGTCTGCATGCGATACTTGAAAAGAAACTATAGAAAAGTATACTTTTTTCGCTCAGTGTCGATTTAGCGATGTCCGTCACTCCGTACGCCCGATAACTCAAAACATAGTGATCTATTTTGATGGAACTTGTATTCTGTAGATTACTAATGATGAAAGTAAAGCGAGAATTGTAAATGGGCGAGATCGGAACATTCCGATTCTGAAAGCTTCCGATCGAACCAAAGGTAATATCTCCGAGACCAATAAAGATAAAACCTTCAAATTTGGTGCAAAGGTGTCTCTTCGTGTAATTCTTGAGTCCCTAAAGTAGGAAATAAATTTGAGTGAAGGTTTGGCTAACTCTGAAACAAAACTTAAAAGCATATCTTGGAAATGATTAAAATTAGAAAGGTGGCAATTCTATCTTTTTTGTTTAAGCTTCCTAAAACCTGAGATGAATTGAAGCGGGGGATCGTATAACCATCAATTTTTCTGCCGTAGGATATTTTACAAATCGGTTGCATCAGTTTACTGTTGTTTCATTGCTTATTGAAAAAAGATAGGCTTTAAATTTAAACAGAAATAACAAGAGAAAGCTCTACAAGGTTCCTCTGGATAGAAATGGTTTTAAACAAAACTAAACCGGGTTCTCTAATACCGAACTACAGGTTTAAATCTTTGATATAAATATAAAGTTTGGTGTAGTCAATTGGGATTATCAAAGGCAGCTTGGAATTGGAGAATAGTTTTATTTGTTTTAATCTTAAATAGATTTATTTCACGCTTTATCAATTTATATTAAGGAATCAATGTTAGGTCATTGATAGTGAAGTTTTTTGCTTCCTTTTAATCTGATGATTAATGTTACAATTCACCAGAAGCCACAAAAGTACGTTACCATTTAAAAACCTGTGTTTTAAATTGAAGGCTAATGAGTGCAGGTAAATATTGATAACTTATTGATGGATAAACAGATGCCTGAAAGGCACCAGATTTTATTTTCAATTAGTCGTTCGTTTTTAAGAATATTAACATCTTTCTTTTTATTATTCTGTTCATCTTCCCATCCTCCGTAATTCCATAATATTAAATTTCTCAAATCCGACTCTCAAAAATATTTTTAGATTCTTTACCCTCGAAAGCACTTCTATATTTTTATGACAGGGCTCACCCTAAAGTTTTGTTCAAAAGAGCCGAGTTATTGGTGCGTTAAAATTGCACGCAGTACTTAAGGGATCGCTCCATAGTGTCAATATATGGTTTTCGAAGCTTTCCATTATCCGGCTTCAAAAAACAACTTTCCAAATTTCTGTCTTTCATACCCTGATACAGTTTTTTTTTTTAATTTTTTAAAACATTTATACGAAATTTTTAGAAATACCTGTTTGATATATTTATTTGTTTATCAGAACATTTTTTTAAGTTTACATGGTGTACCTACAACTTGTTTTTTTTAATAATTTTTATTTGTAATTATTATTTGAAAATATATTAATTAAAATGTACTAGTTTAAAGCAGTTACAATGAATAAAAGAAATGAAGCTTCAAAATAATAGTCCATCGTTTTTCCAATAAAAAGTAGGTTCATTTACAACCGTCAACCCAACCTCAAACTTAGAAACCTCACAAAAATCAAAACTAAATATGTTTTTAAATAAGAGTTCAAAGTACTCCGCTTCCACTGCCACTTTGCTTCTTGACTCTTAAATTCAAAGTCGGCTTCTTATGTTTTTGGTAAAATTATAGATACACATTTTGTATACTGGAGTCCAGTTTATATACTGGAGTCAATGTAAATCTTCGATCTAATCAAATAGTTTCTGCTTTTTTAAATTTCTTGGGCACTCTGAACGAAAGCATTAATGAATCACTGTGTAACTTTACTATATTATGGTTCATTTTTTATTATAATATAATTTTTAACTAAAAGTTCGTTTTTTTTTCCCTCAACTTTGTTATTTAATAACCAAAAATTAAGGAATGGAAAATTGAAAAATGTATAATTCAATTTTATTCTGTTTGATTTCAGTTAAAATAAGTTTGGCATTAATTTAATTTAAAATAATTTTTAAGTAAACGAAGAAGAGCAGAAATTTCAACTTTTTTTTTTTATATTATTATTTCTTTAATTTTTTATAATTAAGTTAAAATGTGATTTTATATTTGAACAAATGTAAGTAATTCTATTAGATTATTAGATACATTTTCGAAATTGATCTTCAAATAGCTATATACCTATATAATGTAATTAATTTAAAAATTCCTTTGAAATAGATATTTTAATATTATTTAAAAACTTTCAGAAATATTTTGCTGATTATTCTGCAAAATTTAAATTGTTAGTTATTAACTTAATTTTTTTAAGTTCGGTAATGTGGGTTCAATTTTGGTATTAACCTTTTGTTTGTACATTAAAAAAAATTAAAAACAATCGCCATAAGTCAGTCTCTAAGCCAGTGCGGAATTTGCCTTTTCAAAAAAATTGCATGTTAAAATTGTTAAGTAAGTCACAATTTTAACTCATTAAACCTAGACGTTCTAGGAGGCATTGAACTTTGAGATTCTTCCCTAATAGAAAATTTCAGAACCTCCTACTACTGAAGGAAGGATTATAGTTCAGAGGTTCTTTTGAACACAATTTTTTTGATAATTTGTACGTATACAACAAATTAGAGTTTTCCAAATACATTGTTTGTCGAGAGACGGAAAGCTACAGTTGACTGGCTGGTTGGTCATGGAATTCATAACAGTTTAGAAACTTAACCCTCAGACAGGAATTAAATAACGTGTTTTCGACTAAGTAAACAACAAGCTTTTACGAATATTCATTAGTCAAAAATATTTTCCAACGGCACGAATTAGACGACCTAACAGATTTATTGCATTACAGATATATCGATGTGTTGTGTACCAAAATAAGGTCTTACGACTCGTTGTGCCAATACTTCTTATCAGTTTATACATATTATTTACTTTATTTATGTTATACAATTTATCTTTAAATAATACTTGGTCACCATGGAGATTTTTTTCAGGAGGCCTAGATCGAATAAAGAATTTTTTTTCTATAAAGAAATAAAATTTCGGGAAAATAAGTGAAAACTCTTCTAATTAATTAAAGCTGTAATTTAAAATCAAAAATTATGACACTTTGGAAAAGCAAAAGAAACAACCCTATCCCTACTATAAATTAATTAATAGGGATGGCGCATATTAGTCACAAGAAAATATTCTGAATATCAATTTTACACATAACAGTAAAATAAATGTTAACTATAAAATAAATAAGAAAAACCACAACCCTTTTCAAAGTTCAAATTATTTTTCTAAATTTATTAATTAAAATTATTGAAAGTAACTCTATCTTGCGATTGGTATACCTTTCGAATTCATCATTTAAATCTTATAAATTTACCGTTAAAAAAAAAATTTATTTCTAAAATATTTGATATTAAAATATGTATTTGATACACCCATTATGAAATCATAATTTATAAATATGTAGACATTAAATAATTATTCGGTATTTATTAAAGAAAACGTGTGAAATTCAATAAAGGGTTCAACTAAAGTAAACAAATTTCTAATAAAACTAAGTTTTAACTGTCAATATTTATAAATGATTTCCTATAAAATCGCGTATAAAAATAAATAAATAAATATTAAAAATACACAATTAAAAAAATCAGTCATGGTTATTTAAACTTCAAATTTAAAATAAACATTTTAATACTACTCGTTCTTCAATAATATTTTCCACACCCTTTAATTAATATTATAGTGTCGTTTATTAAATAAATTTTTTATTATTTGTTTGTTATTGAAAAAAAAGGTGTTACGCCACTGATTTTAATTTGTTTTGCTTTTTTTTTTTTTTTTTTTTTGAATAAAACAATAATAATTTTACATTAAAAATTTGTCACATTAAATTAATTCAGCACTGTTAATTTGACAATAATTTTAATATGTATTATAATTGTATTGTTATCTCTTTCTTTTTTGTTTGTTTCGCTTTCTCTTTTTTTTTGTTTTCACATTTAGTTTTCAAATTATTTCAAATTTTATTTTATTTAAAAATTTGTTTTTAAATTGCTATAATATAATTCATATGTGTGTATTAATATGTATTACATATGTATGTATATGTTGCATATATATATTATATATATCATGTATTTTATATAATATGCAAATGAATAATAATAAAATTTATAATATGGGAAAAAAATTATAAAAAAAAAAAAAACAAATGATTTTTAGACCACACCTGGTGACAATTAAAATAAATAAAAAAAAAAAAAAAGATTTTTTTAATGATGCTATAAAAGTGAGCTATTAAAATTAAAGTGTCGTTTATTTTTTTTTATTAATTTTTTTTTTTTTTAATATATTTGATATGGTAAGTCTAACTTGTTGATTTACAATGGATATGTCAAAATGTCAACATATTATTGTAATTTAAATGTCATTCATATTATTCATAGGCATTAGTAGATATTAATATTATTGTGATTTTAATGAATTTTTATTAATTTGTTTTTTAGGTTTAATTTATTTTTTTTTGGAAAATTTAATTATATTTAAAAATTAAAATTTTTTTTTATTTTTTTTTTCAAAATTGAAAATAAATTATGTAAATTATTTTAAGTTGACTGTTTATCTGTCAATTTTGTAATATGAAGGAATTCAGATAGGATGGAAATTATAAAAAAATTTTTAAACGATAAAGATGTCTGTAGCTAAGAAATGCACATATTTTGTAAAATATGGTTTAAAAGTTGGAATTTGTTAAGAATATTGAATATTAATATCTAAAGTTATCAAGATGTAGTTTTGTATTTTCAAATAAAATATTTTAGACTCTAGAAATTTTTGAATTCCTTTATTCAAATAAACAAGTAATGAAAATAGTCAAGGTTTTTTGAAAAAGCAAATGCTTCATAATATAAGTACTTTGTAAGTTAAGATTGTATAAGATTTCTTGTTGTATAATGTGGTTTGTATTGCAAAGTCTGAATATTTTTTTCAAGCGCTAACTGTTCAACTGTTAGGCTAAATAAGCCTGTCTATACCATAGATACATGTTGGAACAGGGGGTCATATTATATTCGTGTTATTACAATATTGATGTTAATGAATTCCACATACAATTTAAACATGATTTAGTACTAGATTTTATAACATGTAGAAACGTCTTAAACTTTCAATTGCTACAATTCTAATTTTGTTTATATATTGTACTAATTTTGTATTTCAATTATATGGTGTTCTGTAACTGTAATTTATATTATTCAATTAAATTATTTGTTTATATTTTGCATTTGTTTATATTATTATATAAATATGTTTTTTATTGAAGATAATTATTAGTTATTGATTAAGCCATTAAGTTGACTCCAATGGTGAATGGTAGCTGAGTCGAGTTGAAAACCAGAAAAGTTTTTCACTTTTACTCGGATTTGAACCCGGGATTTTCGCATGCAAGTATGGCACTCTTCCTACTGTGCCACTCAGCCCATGATTATTTAATATGTGATATTCAGCCGTTGATTATTTAATATGGAAGCAGTTTCCGTGGTCCGATTTGTCCCATCTACGAGATTGTTTTTTCTTTTAGCAATCAAAAGCAATCATACAAAATTTCATTAAAATCTCTTAAACTTTTGAATTATTAAACCACGACATTCCCGAAATTTATAGAAACTCTAGGCCCCATCATTCTAAATCCAACATTTATGAAAGCTACTCTTCATCTACTAATATTCTATGTACTAAATTTGAGCTCAATCCGACTGGTTAAATTTCAGATTTTGAAAAAGTTTGATGTTTTTGTAGGAGAGCTTGCCAATGCTTTGGTTCGATTTAACCCACATACGAACTTAACCTTACTATTAACAAAGAGAGCATTCATATCAAATTTTAATATCAAAATTGCTTGAAATTTATGCTAGTAATCGTGCTCATAGGAACACATACACACTTAAGCACACACTCGCACACAAAAAACTGTTCGGAAATACGTGTTTCTGACAAAATGAATCAACTTTTGTTAGGACAGAAGAAATTCTATTTTTTTTTTCGAGGAACCCTAAACCTTTTCTTCGATAGTATTGATACAGAAGAAAAGCTGAAATATACAATAGTTTTATAGCTTGTTAAGCAAAGGTTTCTGTGTTTTGTATCTAAATTTTTTATTTAAATTTCCCTTTTCAAGGCTCTTTAGTTAAAGGTAAGCAGAACATTTCACCCAGTGAATTCACACTTGGAACTGGAGTTTAGAAACCTTTTAATTCTCTCAGATCTTGTATTTGTTTCAAAGCACTGCAACTTTTATTGGGATGAGTTTATTTGTCAAGGTGTGTATCCAATGAATCACTTGATAATATAAAGAATCAAGTTAGAATTAGTTAGGTTTATCTAATTAATACAATAAAATTTTAAATTCCAATTACAAATTTCACATTTTTTAATTTAATTTAACGACCGAAGAACTTTCTTTAGACCACTAAACTATTACTTAATATTTGACTTAAGTGACTTTTCCATTAAAAAATGTGTGTCAAACTTAATTAAAATATTTTTTTATTAATACATACAAAAAAATAATATTGAAAATATATGCGGGTCTCACGACCCAAAGTTTACTTTGATTGGAGCACCTACCAATATTTTATGTACCAATTGAATTAAACATTTAATTGTAACCTAATACATGGAATACCAACCATTATGCTTGAACTAATAAATTGATTATTATTACTTTATTATTCTAATAAAATTCAATAATACAAACATTTAATAGCTTATTCATTCTTGTATTATATGTATAAAATGTCTAAATATAATGACCAAAGCTTTCGAAATTAATTTTCAATAAAAGGAAATACAATACATTATAATGTTAAATTTTATGTCTTTTTCATTTCTAATTGACTTATCAACATAAAATATACTAATTTATAATGGTACTTAAAACTTGTTTTTACATCAATTTTATTACCGTTATAACTTCTTTTTTTTAAATTTGTATTTATTTTTATTACCAATAAGGTGTGTATAGATTTCTAATAATAACTGTATTACAAAATAATATAACAAAAAGCTCAACATTTCCGTTACTCTTTAACAAGTATTATACGTTTGTAACTGTTTTTAACGGACTTTTATAACTTTTTAACGGAATTTACAACTTTTTTTAACGGAAATTATAACATTGTTTTCTTTGTAAAGTAAACTAACGGTTTAAGATTTAGTTTCAAAATAACTGTATAACAGTTAATAAGTGAACAACTTTTAACTGTTCTTTTATTAAAAAAAGCTTTGCGTATATTGAAAAAAATTTTATTTACTATTTAAATTCAAATAAAAGTTCACTAAGCAAAGAGCTTTAAAGCTCTTTTTCTGGAAACAATATTCACTACTAATTTAAGCTACTAACGAAGTTTTAATCCATTTCAGTTAAAAATTTTTGAAAAATGTAGGTACTTATGTACTCATATTATAAGTTCTTGTATTAATTATGTGTTAAGTTAAAAATTTACCTTTTTGTTGACTTGTTGGAATGAATTCTTCATGCTTTTGGTCCCCATTATCTTCATATTTTAATTGATAATCTGAACGTTTACGTAATGATAATAATAATGATTGTGCTCGTGGTGGTATTTCTGGTGGTGCTGGTTCTGGTGGCGGTTCAAATATATTTTTATCTATTGATTCTCCAAAACTACTATCACAATTATTTATTTCAGTTTCTTTGGCAGCAGCAACAGCAGCAGCTAATTGTAATTCTTTATGCAACTGTTGTAATTTTTGACGTTCACGTTCGCTACGTGTTTGATTACTATTTGATGATGTAGCACTACTAGATGATGTCATACCACTAATACGATTTAAACGATTATTTTTTGAACGACTAGAACGTACAGTACCACCACCAAGTGTACCAGTTGTACTACCACCTATACCACTACCACCACCAACACCCATTCCACTAATACTACCATTATTATGTGTATTTAAGGTTAATGATGATAAATTTGATGTTAAATATGATGATTGTTGATGAAGAGCTGTTGATGATGATAATGCATTATTACTTGGACTTAATTCATTATTTTGTGCTGTTATTTGTTGTTGTAGTTTATCAAGTAATGCTGAACTACCAGAATATGATAAACGATCTGATGTATCCAAATGATTTGAATGTGTTGTCGCATGTAAATCATATTTAGCACTAAATGGATTTCTAGGATTTGTTGATAATTTGGCAGAATTAATTGGTGAACCATTTATTGTATTTTGATTATATGAGGATTGTTGTTGTTGTAGTTGTTGTTGCTGTTGTAGTTGTTGTTGTTGATGTGATGGATAATCCGTTAATAAGGATTCAGTTACTTCTTCATTATCACAGTCAATGGAACGATAAGACCTATCTATATCTATGGAAAAAAAAAAGTTTAAATAATTAATTTTATTATAAAATATTATTTGATAATAATTAATTTATTTTAATTTAATTCAATTAATGGTTGAGCCTATTTAAAATTTAAAAACTCTAATTTTATGGATTTAAAAGCATCTTAAATTGAAGTACCAAAAACTTTGAGTTTATTTGTCCTGAACTAGTATACAAATGAATCGAAAATGGCCTATAATTTGGGTTGATCAATAATTGGAAAAATTTCTAACTATGAATCAAAAATCTTTGAACAATCTTGAAAATAACAAACAAAAGTTGTTTAAAGGTTCTTAAGCTATTGATTTGAAAAGTAAACCTATCGTAAATTAGCTGATCCCGATTTAGAAAATCTCGGAAGTCAATCTGAACGTATAGTTTATGTGATTACAATATTAATGAAGCAACTTTCAAACTGGCTTTTTATTTAATCCTTTGTCGGGCGAGTATCTTTTTAAAACACAATCGGGCGCGTTATATCAAATTGATACATTACGTTCTTGATCTTCACTTTGGCTTTTTTTTAACAAATCTTTACTTTAATATTAATTTTTTATATTTTTGTGTATTTGATTTAAAATGTCCAATAAAAAAAAATTTAATTTTATATTTTATTATTTGAATATGATAATACAGATCATGTCAATACAAACTTTCGTTTAGAAATTTAAAAAATTTTTTAATTTGATACATAATGCGCCCCATCAAGGGTTTAATAAAATGCTATCAATTAGTTGAGAAAATTAAAAAAATATTAACACAAAGACAAAGTGAAGCGCCAAATGCAAAATAATTGCGTCAGAAGCATATTGCAGTAACGGTATTTCCTGTATAAAAAAATTAAGTTTAAAATTTAACAATTTTAATACAAATTTACATAAAAATTGATTTAAATAAACTATATAAAATCAGGTTTTTAAAAGAATTTCTAATATAAATTAATTCAAATTGGACTCCGAAAAATTGTAAACAAGTGATCTATAACTTCGCTATTAGCTACAATATACGAATAACGTTAATAAACCCTTAATTTTATTAAGAATATTAATTTTAATGTTATTAAGGAATTAAACAAGTGATAAAAAAAATCAAGATTTTTAAAAAAGCACATTTGCAAAATTATATTGTATTACAAACTGAGTTTAATTTTGGAAATATTATACACTGGTGATTCAGTTACTGCTTACTTATAAAATTGAATGCTAACAGTAAATTTTTAATTTTAAAATTCTAACAGCCCTTCAATGGGGAAGGTTGCCAAATTTCTCAAGGATCCAACCTACTCCCCTCCCCCCCCTCATTTTCAGGTTCTAAGAATTAAATTGTACATTCTACAAAAAATTAAAATTTTACTTAGCATTTTCTATCTAAGCAAAAATGGGTAAAACTGGGAGACACTTTCTTCACCGGAAGAACCGCTTTTAAATTTTAGAAAAACCTTTAACATATGTTAAAATATAATGTTGGATCTTTAAATTTTGTATATTAGTAAAAACAAAAATTGTACAGATAGGTATTCAAGTTGCAGGTGCTTCAAAATAGCAAAAATTTCAATTTCGAGGAAAATTGAAATTTCCCTAAACAGACAGGGGCTTGACAAAAAAATTTGTTAAGCAACTCCTACTAATTTCTGAGGATCTAACTTCTCAATTTCAAGACCTTGAACCGTGTAGAAGATATGTAGGGCCAAAAATTTTGCAAAAATTGAGTTTTGCATAATGGTAAATTTTAGTATCGTATGGCAACCTTAAACATTTGGCTTTTAAAAATTTATAAAGTCTATAAAACCGGCAAATATCATTTGTAGTTTTCAGATTGAAAATGCACTTAATAGAACTTTTGTTATAACTATGTAAATATAGGGCTTTATCAACATTGGGAGCTGTAGCTCCGTAGCGGGTGCTGCAACGAAAAAAAAATCTTCTATGAAATTATTTTTTTTGCAATACCTACTCGTGGTTAAAATTTTACTTTCTTTTCAAACGGTGTAAAAGTTTTTGTAAACATACGGACCGACGGACAGACAGAGTGAAACTATATAGGCATTTTTTACAAAATTTTTTGAAAATGTGCTAAAAATAATGTATTAGATATCTTACACATTATTTTTAACTAACAAGGGGACAAAAGATTTTCAATAGCATTCAAAAGCAAAGCTTAGATTTAGTTGAGCTAATAGAAATATTAGGCAAGTCGTTAGTTCGCTAGGCTAGGATTTAAATTATAGCTGAGTTTTACATTCAACTGTAGATACATTGGAATTGTTTTTAGTAAAAATATTTCATTAAATTAAAATAATTTTATAATATCTATGTAACTTACTTGCTAATTGTTGACTTTGTATCAGTAGTGATGCCAACAATTGTGTATCGAATGCACCAGGTGGTGCATTATTTTGATATTCTTCTTCACTACTACTATAACCATGACGACTATGCCATTCGGCTGAACGTTGTCTACGCATTTGATCTCCATTAAAATAATATTCACCACGTTTTCTACCAATTGTACCAGAATGACTGGACATTTTATTTTTATTTTAGTTTCTTGTTATTTCTTTGATTTATTATCTCTTTTTTTTTCTATATTTTCTAATATGATATTATGTTTTTCTATCTCTTTCTCTCGAATAATTTTCCTTTATTTTTTTGGTTTGTTTTTCTTATTTTGTTGTTGTTGTTGTTTTTTTTTTACATTTATTTACGCACAATAAATTTTTCTATATTTTATTTTATTAAATAGACGAATATATATCTAATTATAATTTGTCTAAATATAAAATGATTTACCACTTCCGGTTATTTAATTTCACATTTCCTCATTCATGTTTTTCTTTTTTTTTTTCTGTCTTTTTTATTATTTTTTTTGCAGTTGTTGTATTTTTTTTTAATTTTCTATCCGTATATTGGTTTAGCCTGTAATGAATAAAAAAAAAAGAAAGAGTGAGTTATATAAAATGATGAAAAATTAAATGAGAGGGAAATAAAAAAAAAAAAAATAAAGTCTAGTATAATTATTTACGAGTTATGTACGTGTGTAAAAGTAATCAAGTCAAATAAAATATAATATAATACATACACATAAATAATATATATAAAATATATATAATATATATAAAACGAAGTCCTCAGAAGAAGGATGAGAAATAAAGGGTTTCCATTCTTCAGTATAAGGAAAGGAGTGAATAGGGTTTTGATTGTATTATATGCTGTAATAAACTGTTTGTTATTTCCCTTTATGTGTTTAATTTATATTCTTATTATTTTGCTAGGTAAACTTACAAATAGGCAAACAATTTAATACCTAATCCTGAAATAGGCATGAAGCAACAAAAAAAATAAGGATATTAAAATAAATTTGTTTGTTATTTGTTCTTATTATTTAAGAGACTAAAAATATAACCTGCATTAAAATAGAATTTAAAGTTAAAAGAGTAATATAGGGAACACTCGAAAAACTAATTTGTTTGGTCATTTGTTATAGTTGTTATTCTTTTTTTATTTTTGTGTTTTATTTTCATTTTGGAAATGGAATTTTTAGATAAACAGACTGTGAGAAAAAGACACATAGAATATTAGCTCATAATTATATATTAATCAGGACTGGGAAAGACCCAGTGAATTACCAGTATTTGATAATATGTATACTAGATAATAGGAAACACTTAAATTTTGCGCGATTTGAATTCCAACTTTTGAAAAATTTCCAACTTGAGTTGAAGAAAAACGAATTTATGTGTTTTGTCACCTAGCATTTAATAATTAGGATTATTTATGAATTAGGTGTCGCCTAATACTCGAAATTCAAGAGATTGTCACCTCAAATTAATTAAGCCGGCAATTTCACCCCCGAATAAGCCGATTAATATGCAGAAACTAGTGCCGTCTAACGCTCGAATTTCGAGCGATTGTTGCTCTTAAAAATAAGTCGATTAATATGAAAATAGTACCGCCTTGCGCTCGAAATTCCAGTGTTTGTCGCGCTCAAATTATTTTTTATATCTATAAACAAATAACTATGCTGCAACTGGCAATTTTGCCTTGGCTGAATAAGTTTGTTAATATATATGATGATTTAGAATAAGTATTTAGACATATTTATTCTAAGTATTACTCAATTGCACATACATCGCTATACTTGGTAGGTTTGACAATTTGTAAATTGCAGCAAATGGTTCTTTAGTGTTTAATTATTTTAATACAAATAAATTTAAAATAATTAAGTCTTAATCCTTAGAAATTTTTTTAAAACTCATTGAACGAGCAAAGAATTAAAAGATTAACAAATGTGAATTTTTTGAGACAATGAGAAGTACTAAGGAGCCTTAAAGGTTGGTAAGCCGTTAACCAAGCTTTTTGATTGTGGCCGCAGGTTTTGACAAGTTTTACAGTTTTAAAGAATGGTATTACGAATATTGGGAATTTGTTTTATTTAAGGATTGAATGTCCTCAAATATCCGACTAAATAAACAGCTAAAGAAGTAGAAAACTTAAAGCAATATATAATGCAACCGACTGATTTTAGATCTGCCCTAAAGCTTAAAATATAAATTTTAAATGTTTGTCTGTAAAAATGACTTCGAGAAACAGATATATTGTATTGTAGAAGCTACTTATAAAGGTGTCTTAATAAATATTTTGATATCTGTTTGTTAAATCATAACTAGATGATCAGTTGTAGAAATACAATGCAGTCATACAAAACGATGTCAAAATAAAGTGTTTTCTTCATCCACATTAATTTCCAGCCACTATATCATATGGAATATTATCAAAAAGCCTAGAGGCCTACTCTTTTAAATTTTTTTTTTCTTCTTTTTCAGTCATAAGTTGTATAGTAGTTAAAATTTCCCTACGTGTTGTTATTATAATGTAATTGTGATTTATAACAAAAGAGTAAAAAGTAGTCCATTCATAAAAATTAACTTTTAATAGGGTTAATTGGTCGACTTTTTATAACCTTTTCTTAAATAAAATGAAAAATAACAACAAAAATATAAGTGTTTCACATCACTGACTATATAATATATTTATATATAAACATATATCACACTTTTATACAGAGATGCAACATATATATATATATACATTACAATATAAGTATGTATAATAATATTTTACTTATAAAAAATTTTACCTTTTAAATATTATACTTTGTTTCAGTGGAAGGTCAAGAGAGGTCAGAAGTAAAATTGAGGGTTTATATGGTACCTAGTTATGTTCTTGAAATATTTATTTTTGTTTTTTTTATTTTTATTTTTATTAAAAATTATGTATAACACGTCTTAAGTGATGTGACAGCAGGGATATCATTTTGTTTAATAAATGTTAAAAATAATTTCTTAGTAAAAATGCTTACATTAACATATACCCACACATGTACATACATACATATGAATAAGAAATGATTTTTGATTGTTTTTATTTCTATCATTTGTTGTTGTTGTTGTCTATTTTAATTTTTTCACAAATAAACATAAAACATTCCGGTTCATTTGGGAATGGAGATATGAAAATCTGAAATTTTTATATTTTTTAATATGTAACTTGGGACTGTATGATTGTATTTATGTAAATCTGTTCTACACAAACATACCGACATATCAAGTAGAAAACAATATATTTTTACTACTTAAAGAATAAAAAATTTTTTATTTTTTTCTATTTTTATTTTTATTTGAAGGCAAAAATTGTAATAAATTATATAAAATGTATAATAAATAACGGTATAGTTTGAAAAAAAAGGATATGAATAAAATTTTTTTAAGGATATTTTTTTAATATTTGGGATATATTATAAAAAAAAAAAATCCCGTTAGGATGAGATAGAAGTTAAGTTTGTTTGTTAATATGAAAAAAAGCTTTTCAAATTTTTAGATTTGAAAGCTTTTTTGTGTTAGAATTGGGTATGGGATATTTTAAAATATTTTGAAACTTTTAAAATCCGATAGATGTCGTATGACATGTTAAATTGAAATTAGTAATTTTTGGCAGTTATAATTGGGTAACATTTGAAAATGTAATATTGCTTTCATAAATTTTAGATTTTGAGAAAAAATATAAATATTCTGTTCTTTTTTAAATTTGCCATATTTTTTTTAAAAAATTTATAAATTAGTCAAATCCTTACGTACTTAATTTTTGAAAAAAGGTTGGTGAACATTTGACATTTTAGTTGATTTTGTACTAGCTAATCAACTAAAATAAATAACGTACTATTAAATAATAATTATAAATCAGTTTGTGTTTTTAAAGGTAATGAGTATTTACAGTATAAAATAGAACCAGGTTCTTCAGAAACTAGATTCAGGCGTGGTTTGCAACAAGATTTTTCATTTTTAAAATTTCTGTCAAAAATGAACCAAGGTTTTGAAAGTCAATCTCATTTTTATTATACAAATTACAGTCAAAATTATAACTGTAAAATTGAAACTTTAAATAATATCAAGTTAATATGTATAATGATAGTCTGAACGGTTATTTTGACACTAAGATATTTAGCAGGTTTTTTGTGTTTGGAATTGAAAATAAGAATTATAATTTAGGTAGGATAAAGGTAAATTTTTTTAAGCTTATCTTTAAGTTTTTGATGTTGATACTCATTTGACCAGCAAATATTATTAATGCTGGGGGGTTTATAGTCACTTTGAAATAATCCCGCAATTCTTTTAAAATTTCATCTACTAAGAAAGCAGAAAAAAACATTGTATTATATAGTGGTTCACTACATTTAAACGAAAGAAAAATAATGTGGGTTTTAGATTTGGATTTTAGATGGGATTAATTGATGCTCTTAGAGTTCAATTCAAAATCGAATACCCTGATTACTTTTTTTTAGAAAATTTATATATAGGTATGTGCGAAATTATGACTTTTAGGAGAGATTTTAGAGTTATATTAAAATGTAGGCATCCTCTTTTATGGAATATTTACTATACATGTATTTACGAATTTCGGAATTAGTTGGGTATATTTTTTTATATAAATATATTATTTTTTAATCAATTTTATTAAACTTTAAAGTTTGAGGGTTTCTGTCACATTTTAAATTATATTGTTTTGGGAAAATTATTTCATATGAAATAACGCCCTAAATAAAAAGTGAAGTAAACCCCCGAAATATTGAAATACAATTATATCAACTTGATACTTTGATTTTACGTTTTTTGTAGAAATTTTAAAGATATCTAAGGCGCTAGTTATTTTTCTAAATCATTTCCAGGAGGAATCAGAATTTACAGTCATTTTAAATTAGCCGGCAATTTTAAAAATATAATAGTTAGTAATAGTACCCTTACTATAGATTATTTTGTATTAAAAATACACTTTAATATTTAAATTTTTAATATTGTAAAACACTTATTAAACAATTCTTGGAAAATTTCATTATTTAATTTTATTATTTTTTTTCTCCTTTCACAATGGATTAACCATATGAAAAACCAAACTTCATTCTTGTATAAAGACTATAAAAGATTTTATGTCAAAGTATTTAAATTTTAAATTAAACTAATTAAATTAAAGGCTTTTATAAATAATTATAACTGAAGATTATATAATTATTAAAAATCTTATTATTCTTAATGAATACAAAGGATGTGTCTACAGATTAAAAATGAATGTGGTTTTTTAAATTATTTGAATCTTCAAGTTTCTTTATTTGAGATATTTTATTAAAAATTTTTAAAATAATATTTTGTATAGTTCTTAGAAAAAATTACTTTATTCGAAATTAGCAGTTTGTGTTTGTCAGCAACTACTGTCGAAATCTGCTATTTCATTAGTACTTGTGAACCCACCTCTGATGTAAATAGTCCAAAAGCAAAAAAAGAACTATTACATAAAATCAAAACTTGCCATTTTTAAGTGCATAATGTAATAATTTAATAGGAAGAAGGTAGTAAAATTGAGAAAATAGGAGGATGCGTGACATATATAAAAAATAAACTATGAAAGTGAACCTAGTCCTGATTAGTTAAATAATCAGTTCTTGATAGTTGAGGTTTTTTACTAATCAAACTTTATTTGTTCGTTGCCAAGTATGGTTCTTGCACAAAAATATGTTCATCAAAAATATGCTTATTTCGGTGCAATTGGTTCGCAATTTTTGCTTTACTCTAAAACCACAAAAGAGGAATACGATGCTTTGCACTTGACGAAGTTGTGATTATGAGATGGGATAAGCTTGGGAAAATTAAGGATAACAAGGAGTTTAGAGGTAAATTCAAGAATCATCTGTTGAGATTCTTCCTTTATTTAAGAAAATTATAAATATCAAAATCGCCTAATTTTAGAAATACATAGAATAGTAATAAATTCTACATTTTGGAAATTCAAACAATAAAAGAATTGCTTAAATTAGTAGAGTACCATTTAGGTAGTTTACCTAAATCCACTCCCATTACCATTTAGGTAGTTTACATAGTAGTAATACGCAGTTGCTGCCCCTATGGTGGTCCGTTGAAATTGTTGACTGATACCTCCTCAATGACTTTATTTCAACTGAGCAATTGTCATTACCTACAAGATATTTATAAAAAAATGAATGAGCTCCAATATTACGACGGATGTCAAGCATTGTAACCTCGCTATTACTTACGTTAGGTTCATTAATTAGACAAGATTATTAGATTATATTAGATTAGATTATTCGAAAATTTTAAATCCAAAATAAAACTGAATAAGTATAAGTTGAGAAGATTGTGGACCTTGTTTTGAAGCACATCCCACTTCACGAAAATGTGAAAACTGTGTGTCGAAGACTTTCAGAAAAATAAGTGTACCAATTAAAAAATTAATTACAACTTCTATTACCACAAAAGAAATAAGAATTAAATACCTTAATATTTTTATTTTTAATATGAATATTATTTTCATTACATTATTTAGTAAGAAAGTCAGGCAATGCTCATACTCCTCTCTATTACAATTACTCGTGTTGTTAATATTCAAAATGGTCATTAAAATAAAATTACATAATAAATTTCATTTTCAGTCTTATTACTTTTGAACTTTTCGTGTTTTTTATTTGTTTTTATTTGTTTTTTATACATTTTACAAAAAAACTAAAACTTTAATTATAACAATTGTTCTCACCTTTTCATTCCATTTGTTTTTTTGTATTTATTAAAATAAATTATTTCAAATTTACAGTTAACTGAATGTAAAACAAATGTAAAAATTCAAGAAAAATAATATATAACCGTTAAACTGCTTATTGTTCATTTTCATGACAAATATATATACATCATATTTAATTCGTTTCATTTAATAATATTATTAAGAAATATATATATATGTGTTTATATATATAAAATAATAATAATAATAAATAATAATAAACGAATATTCAATTGTTGTCAAAATATTGAAAATTCTTTCATTTTTACAAATTCATCAAATTAAGTATTTATGTACAGTTGCGGACAAATTGTTTGAAAACACAATAAATTTGTAAACATATATAAATATAAGGGCATGATTGATTATGATAGGAAAATGTAGTTGAGAGTTATTTGAGAAATATTAGAATGAAGAAATTTTGGACACTCTTTTGAAGGCTTTGAGGGTTGAAATATGCTTAGAGGTTTTTGAACTCCAAAAATTAATTAAAACTTACTAGAAAAGCTGTAGAACAAATTACCATATTTCTTCTAAATATACTAGCTAAATTTCCTAATCCAGCCGTAATCCTAGAGTCCTATATCTCCCAATTCTCAAAACTCCTTTCAAATCACTATTGTCGAAACAAAACTGTACATTTTTATCACACAAGTCTCATCCTAAAGTAAGGAGGAAACAGCGTTGTAGTTTTGGTGTGTATAAGTCACAAATTACTCAAAGAAACTCGGTACAGTTCTAACAGGTGGCTTTGGAAGCTTTCCATGTTCTTTGTTATAAAAAAAGAAAAAAAAAATTGTAACACCAATAATAAAGTGTAATGTAACAGAATATCAAATTAGAATCTGTTAAAGAAATTGCTTAAGGTCTCCGGACTACCATTATAGTGTGGTTCTGAAATTACAAAATGTTATAAACAAAAGTGGAAGAACAAATTCGCCAGAATAGAGCACTAGAAAATTAAGCACTAAAATCGATTTATCACTGATTAGTTAGAAGCCCTGAATACTTTAAAATTGTAAGGGTAAGAATGTGCTCTGCATAATCGATTTCCAATCTAATAAATAGGAGCCAATTACATTTAATTCAATAAATATTTGATTACCTTCAAAATGCTTCAACAGGTTCAATACAGCACAATCACCATATCTTGTGTAAGAGAAGTCATAAATCATGAGCAGCAGGGAAAAAAAGATACTAAACTAATGAACAAATATAATTTTACGCTGTGGATTTCCTAAATCCGGTTCTAAAAACTTCTTTAACGTCCTTATTCTCGAAGTCAAACTGTACATTTGTATCAGAGATCTCACTCAAAAGTTGGGTTCAAAAAATTGTTCTTTAAAGTTAAAAATTCAAACTGGCATTTGTACCGCCTCGTGCAAAGTTAAAAGGGGCGTGGTTTTTATGTGTCAAAGTCAAAAATTACCTAAATCCATTCAGCGCAGTTCCAAAACGTGGCTTTAAAAGCTCGTCCCAATAACTCGTTAAAATTAAACAAAATACATAGTAAAGAATAGAAGTTGAATTTAAGTAAATATTTCTAAAATTTGTTGTAATTAAATATTGGAACATTTAATAATATTATAAAAAGTGTTCCAATTAAGAATATCAATAATCTTAAAAGTACTTCCTCCCCTTAATTTTAGTATTATTTCATTAAATAAACCAAGGAATTATCTCTAAATATTTTTACTCTCTAGAGAAGACCTGCTTAACATTTTAATCAATTAGTCATTTAGACTAAACACCAGTTTCATTAATCATTAGGTACTTTCACTAGATTATGAATACACAAATGCTAAATATTGTGCGCCTTATATTATCCTACACAAGAGTTATTTATATATAGTTTTACATTATTTTTTATTATATTACATACTATTACGATATACATTACTTGTACAATTTCGACGATTTATATATACGATATATATATATTTTTTAATAAAATTATTTAATCGGGATTCGAACCCAAGACATTGGAACTTGTAATGTCAACGTCTTAACCATTATGCTATTGTGAAGCTATATAATTTATATATATATATATATTTTTTTTTATTACTGTCACCTCTACGTGCTAACGGTTTACTATTATAGGCTAAACAGCCTCACTATTGTGTATGTTGGAAGAATGGGAAAATATATTCTTATTAGAATTGATAAAATGAATTTGACAATATTATATTTGACATACGTACATATTTTTTATTTGAGTTATGTAATTCTATATCTAGAGGTATTCTATATCTGTAAGTTATATTATTCAATCCAATTATTTCTTTATATGGTTATATTAATGTATTTTTTTATTAAAAGCATATAATTAAATTATTGATAAGCCATTATTTTGAATACAATGGCGAACGGTAGCTGAGTCGATTCGAACACCAGAAATGTTTTTTCACTTTCATTGGGACTCGAGCCTGATCTTTTCGTATGAAAGGTCGGCACTCTAACCACTGTACCACACAGCCGTTCATAATATTATAATTTTATATCAATTTAACCTTGAGCTTTAAATTTAATTTAAAACGTCCTCCAACCCTGAACCTTATCCACCCCTGCACTATTATCTACTTTTATTTCCAAATATTATTTCCATGACAGTTAATATTAAAGTTATAACTATTATTTTTGTTATTCTTTAATAAAATTTATGACTTTTATATTTTTATTCTATTTTTTTTTTGTCTATTTTATTTTATGTATTTATTTATTTATTTAATTTTTTATTTATTTATTATTAATATTTTTATTTATGTATTTTGTTATTTATTAAAATAATCTTTTTGATAAGATCTCTTTAATAATATATGGCGAAAATGTTGGATATAAAATGTTATTAAAAATAAAAAAAAATCGCGAGGTCGATTGTTAGGTCGTTAACTTATTTGTTATTTATCGGTTCTTAATATCAATATTACTTTTATTTATTTATTTGTTTGTTTGTTTGTTTTGTGTTTTGTTTTATGTTTTTAGTTTTGTTGTCTATTATGATTTACTGATTATCATCAGGTAACATGAATTTTTATTGCTTTAAAAGCAACACATTATACTTTTTTTTTTCATCCTATTATTTTATTTATTTATTTTATTCTTACATTATTACATTTTATTGTTTTCTTTTGTTTTTCTTGTTTGTATTGGGAATGTGACATTTTGTAAAACTTTGTTTTTTTTAATAAAATAAAAAACAAATAAAAAATTAAATTATATATACATAATACAAAATATAAGTGAACACCTTATTAAAGTTAAAGACCCGAAATATACTTTATACAAAACAGTAAGTACTTATGTTACAAAATAATACGATGTTATCAATTTTAATCGAAAATAGAAAATTACATGTACCTTATACTTATTAAAGCTATAAATTTGTTAGTTTGTGAGAAAATAAAGGGGATTTCCCGAACGAATGATGTATTTTGGGTATGAAGTGAAAGTTCTACTTTTGGATTTAATTTTGGTTAGAAAATTCGATGTTTTCTATGTAATATTTGATTAAAGTGGTTCAACATTTTTTGTATTAGTTGTACGTGCTATTAGTTGAAATGATCTTCTTTAAAGTGCTATTAGTTGGTATGAACGAATTTGCAGATTCTTCACCACAACTCACCAATTATCACGACTTTGTACAATTGTTTTTCAATAGCTTTTATGGGAGAACCTGGCATCATTCTAAGCATTATCTACACAATTGATCTAGCGCTGAGTTTTTGATCAGAACTCAGGATTGATAGTACTCTAGATTTACTTTTTAATATAATTGTTATTAGTTGTTGCATCCTATATTGTTATGTTAGCTAACCTTGGCTAGTAAATAAGAAGGAAACACAAAAGCGGGAAGTAAACAACAAATTCAACAAATGGTTTCAAATTATATGTAAAATTCACAGACCTAGAAGAATAAGTAATGAAAATCATTAAAAAGCTACTAATCAAGATCCAATAGAAATATCAATTAAGAAAAGAAAGTACAAATGGATTGGATTGTATTGGTCAATTTCTTAGAAGATCTTTAACTTACACAGTAATAAAGGCACAGGACTGGAACCCTTAATACAGGAGAAATGTTAGAAGACCTAAACATAAATGGCGACGAACAATAGAGAGAAATTAACTAGACATGGTCATAACCGAAATTCATTGCACAAAGTATAAGTAAGTGGAAAGGCATTATGAAAGCTCTGTACTCCCAAAGCCTTCTCAATGAAGGTATAAAATTTTACAAAATACAATAGTGTAATAGGTTAGATATATTACTATTTAATGAACATTTTATCGATAGACGAAATAATTGTATTTGCAAAAATAAAACAAAACTTTGATTAATCAATTGTAGGCAATTCCCGTAAAATTTTTCCCTATATCCAACTAAATATATAACTCACAAATCCTATCTTGAATTCTTTCCCTCTCCCGATCCTAAAAACCAAACAATACATATGTAGTGGACCCCAACACTCAAAGTTCGGTTTAAAAAAATGGGGATGGTTTTAGTTGGTTAAAATCTAACAAAACTTAGATGAACTCCGTACAGTGATTCTGGGAATACAATAATAACACCCCTAAGATATTATATCTTGAAATATTATTTTAAAGTGGGAACTTAGGGTCTATCTTAATTTTCAGAAGGCGGACTATAGCGTTCATATATATGTCTAAGATTAATAAATTTTGCTTTCAAATTTCTAATTGGTTTCGTTACTAACAGTAGTGTTATAATCAGTATAGAATGATTAATATGAAGATTAAAGTACCAACTTAACTTATTGCAAACTTTAGAATACCAAGTTCTGAGATTCAAATGTTTGAGTCCGCAGGTACTCAAGTTATGGTAAATTTTGTTAATGCCTTTGAAACAAATTTCGAAAATGGAGACAAGTCCCATCCGTTTCTCCCATCATTTCCATCCAAGTCCCATCATTTTCATGTTAAAGATATCTAATCGATATTGAAAATTGGTGCATTTTTACATAAGAAAAGTAGACTCAATTCAGATTAGATCCAATCTTAAGTATTTTTCTTATTCAATAGTCAAGATCTTGCATTAAAATTTAATTAAAAATGCAATATATACTTATTGAAAAACCCTCTGCGTATTTTATTTTATAAAAATAAAGCCATAGACACAGGCAAGTTCATATATAAGTATATAATAATATAATAATCATATTTTTATTTAATAATGGATAAAAGGTGAAAATGAAAAATAAAAAGGTGAGAATGAGAAAGAAAAGGTGAAAATGAGAAATATATATAAAAAAAAAAACAAAAACAATAACAAAACAAGTGAAAGTAATTTAATGTTTTATGTATTGTTAACAACGACATTGAAAATTTATAATTCATTAAAAGTGTAATAATCGTAAATAAAGAGAGCAAAATCAATATGTATATACATATATATATATTCAATATACATATAAATATAATAGAAAAAGAAATTGTTTGTTTGTTTGTATGTTTATGTTTTTATTATTTGATTTTTATTCAATTTTTATTAGTACCGTTACAAAAGAACAATAAGAATGTTGTTAGAGCTTTTGAAAAAAAAAATAAATAAATAAAAAATTTTCTATTGTATGTATGTATGTATGTATTTATATATTCAATATTTACATATTATGTATTTATTAAAGAACAATAAAGTCTCTTTTATAAGAAAAATTTAATTTTAAATTAAATAGGTACTTTAAATATTGTTGTAGTTCAATACATTTTGTTTATTTCCTATTGGGGAAATTGCAGACAACCCCCTTTTTTAATTCAGGTTTTTTTTCTTCTGAGAAATACGGGGCACTGTCCTTTTGGATAATAAAGGTATTTTTGGAATTCCTAGTAGGTTCCATTAATAATTGGTACGAAATCAATATTATTGAAAATAAATTTTAAATTTGATTTAAAATAGAAATTTTTTAACGAATTATTTTAATTAAAAATTTATAATCAATAATTTAAAGATTTTTTTTTTAATAAATAATTAATTCTTTTGGCCGAATATTTCTTTTGAAGGAAAGGGATTTCTCATAATTAGTTTTTTTTATTAATTTTTAATAAATCAATTTTTTTTTTTTTAACAATTTTAATAAAAGTTTTTTAATCCAAATACTTTTTCGGAGTTGGGAAAAACAACAACCAATTTTTTCAAGGTTCCTTTTCGCCATTCAATTCAAGATTTTCTTTCTGTCCATCTCTTCTAAGGAGAGTGTCTATAATAAATATATTTAACAAATATTCAAAAGTTGTCTTACAAAACTTTCTTAAATAAAACTAGGTTTATTACTGGAAAGCGGCTGGTGGGCCCAGTGGTTAGAGTGCGAAAGACCCGGGCTCGAGTCCCAGTAAAAGTGAAAAAACTTTTCTGGTTAATGACTCGACTCAGCTACCATTCGCCATTAAGTTCAAATAATGGGTAAAACAATAATTTATAATTATATATCTTTAATAAAAAATTTAATAATATAACAATATTTAATTAAATATTATAACTCACAGATATACAATACCATTTAACTCAAATACAAAATACTACAATAAGAACAAAAATTGAATTGTATCGGTTGAAAGTCTAAGAACTTTCTACATGTTATACAGTCTAGTACTATCTCATGTTTAAATTGTATGTGGACTTAATTAACATCATTTCTAATAACACGCATATAATATGATCCCTTATTCCAACATGTGCCTATGGTATAGACAGGTTTACTTGCCTAACAGTAAGCGCTTAAAAAAAACCTTGTTCGGCTGAGTACCTACAACTGTTTTTAAATCTACTACACTACGGACTACGAAATATAATATTACTTCAGGACGTTATTTACTTTAATAGCAAATTCAGAATTTTTTAACACCTTCGATAATTTTATGGAGATCTTGATTGTCCCACAGATTTTTTTAATTAACCAAGTTTTTTTGACAAATTGCGGCATTGTAAGCTTTACATGTTGATGTTGATGTGTTTTATAAGTTTAATTAGTACTTCAAAACAAATTAAAAATGTTTGGCCAAAAATCCAATTCTTTCGACGTAGTACTCTGAAGCTTAATTTAATTTATATACCGCAGAGTTTTTTCATATCAGTACTACGAACTCTTATATAAGTCGTTCCTCTAAAATGGGTGGCAGATTACTTTCATATATATTACCCAATATTTACGAGTTAGAAAAATTCAAAAAAAAAGTCAACTAATTCCTTCTGGGTTTCGAATTCAACACTTGGTTAACATTTATTCACCATCATTACTATTAGCCTTTATATTGCGCAAGCAGGTTGGATACTTATCCCTTTATTTTGGCTAAAGTGGGAGATTTTTTTTGTCTATTGGAATCTCCCACTACAAGGGGTTTAGTACTCCTCGTTAGTTTTAAAAGTTTAATTCGTTCCGTATGTTAACCGACTTTCAGAATTTGTAATGCTGTTTTGTTGTTATTCGATGTATGTGTACAGTAGGACTGCTGGAATTAGTCTAGCAAACAAGAATCCACTAAAAAAGAGGAATACAACCCCAAACAATTAGGGATTATTTCATTATGAATAAACACCCCAAATTCAAATGAAATATTCCATTAATAAAGTGAAATAACCCCCCAAAATTAAAATGAAATAATCCACCAATTCTTGTAAAATATCATATATTAAGAAAACAGAAATAACATATTACAAGTACTAGGTACAGGATCATTAAATTTGGACGAACATCAAAATTCAGTAAGTATGAGGGGTTTTAGAACTGGATTTAAAATGGTATTAAAGCAGAAAGTTTATATCTATTTAATTGACGAGATTCTAACTAAGGATACATTTTATATCCAATAAAAGTTATATTCAATAAAAATAGCCTATGCCTTTTACCAAATATTTATATTTTATGAATGTAGGAGATGTAATTTAGTTTGTGTTTTTATTGTATGCCGTATACTTAATACGTTTAAATAACTCGTTTGATTTTAGGGATGTCCCCAAATAAAAAGTGAGTTATTTCAGGGAGACAAGTTAAACTATCGTGCATTTATTATTTTTTCCAGCAGATTGAAATTCTAACAAAGAATTTGCTGTACATACTAGCTAATACCCGGTGCGCGTTGCAGCGCCTCTGAATTGAGGTTTAATATAAGTTGATGTTAATAAAAAAAGTTAACAACCAAAAATTACATATGGGGTAAATGTTAATTTCAAAAAGTATAACGATTTCGAACTAATATAAAGCAAATTTTTGGGTCAAAGCTGTATTTCGCAAAATTGGACGAAATTTGCTTCCAAAATTTTTTTAATCAACCGTTAGGCCTACATGGGTTAACAAATTTCAAGTCTGTAAATAGTGTTAGCAAAGGTTCTCAAGAAGGAAATTTCAAGTAAATCGGTTAAACCGTTTTAATTTTAGAACAAAAAAGTTTAAATATTTGCACAACAGCCTCAACTCGGCGGTCCGTTAGAGATAAATTTTTAGTATTATATATTTTAGATTTCTTTCTCTGTAACCTCTATATACAAATTTTCATGATAATTGGCTGAACAGTTTAGGAGTCTATTCCCTACATACAAACAACCAAACAAATAAACAAACTTTCATTTTTATATAGATAGGCTGCATTTAAAATGAAATTTTAAAGTTGTTAAATTCCAACCGGATACTTAAAACCGGATTACCACATTTTAATCCATATGTACTATCTCTATTCTGTTGATTGTTTTACTATTTTAATGTCAATTTTTTAAATTTTGAGGGTTGATTTTTTTAACCCACGAAATTTAAATATTAATAAAAATTTTAAATAAATAAAAAAAAAAGTACTTAAATAAAATCAATAACTTTTTTTTTAATAAAACCATTTTTCCAATGAAATACCATATCACTGACCTTGTGAAAATATTATTTTATTAGTGTCCTTGCTAATACCCTCACTTTATAAGGATACTTAAAAAAAAAGTACTTTTAGTATTGTATATAATGACAGATGATGAAAGGATTCATTTTATATCAGGAAAAAATATCACTTTGTTTGTTCAATAAACTAAAAAAGTGAAGATACTATCAAATATTATTATTTTAAGTGTTTAAATTAGAATATTTTTTTTTCCTATACTCAAAGTATTCCATTTTTGAAAATAGTGAAAAGTCATTTAGATTCCACCACATCGACATTGAATGAAAAAAAAATGAGTTTTGGAAAACAAATTTAAAAATCGTTAGAAAAGCAATAAGTATCGTGGGAAATTTATTTTGGTTTTAATAATATGGGGAAAATACAATCATAGAATTTGATTACTTTTAGTAATTACAGTCAGAAGTGGAATTTTGGAGTAGAGGCAATTAGTTGATTGCTGCTGTTGAAAATGTTCAATTTATTAATTAAATTTTTAGTTGAAACCAAAGTATGTAGATACTATAATACATAGCAGATACTGACGTTCTAAGACCCGCCAGTGCCGACGACACTGGAAACTTAAAAATAATTATGCTCTCTTAATAAAATTCACTACTGTAGGTCACAAATGACGAAAGTAAGATGGATGATTACACATGGGCGTGATTGGACAATGGTTTCGGATTTTGGAGCTTCCAATCGGACCAAGGGAAAACGAGCCTCTAAACCTTCCAATTTTTCACTGGTGTGATTTTTCACTTTCCTCCTTGCGTATCTTATGTTTGGAATGAATAAGAGTGATGGTTCAGTTACCTCCCACAAAACTTAAAAGCACATCTTCAAAATTAATAAAGGTATTAACTTTACATTTGGTATATGAGTATTTTATCTTGCTTGCACTGGAATTCATTCATAACATTTGGAATGAATTGGAGTTGTGATTCAGGTACCTCTCATTCACCTCGCAAGACCTAACAAGTACATCTTTGATAGAGGTAGAAACCTGAAATATCGTAAAAGGTATAGTTTTGTTCTGTTTGCTTAATGGTCCCGAAATTAGTCATGAATTGAAGAGGGGTTCCTTTAACTGTTAATTGAAATTTTCATGTGTCAGGTATTGTTAAATCGGTTGCATCGACCTTAATAACTTCTTTTAAATCATTTTGGTCCTGTATTTAAAATTGGCTCAATATCTTAGAATCAAGTAATCGAACTAATATGATTTTAAAATCCCAGACTCCAATCCTGTAAAAGAACCTAAAAAAAAGTTGACAATAGACCTAAAAATTCACCAAAATTCGAGGGGCTATTTTTTACGGGACGCTTAAGAATCGAATATTTCTTTTATTTTTCTTGTTGAAGCTTAACTATGACAGCTGTGACTTTTTTCAAATAACCTGATCCGACTGCTAGACTCAAGAAATGCGGGACATATTGAAAAAGACTAAATTAATTTGAAAATTTTGGACTATTATAGATATTGGAAAAAAAAACAACAATTTTTTGAAAATACATATATAATCTTTTATATGATTTTGGAAACGGAATTCATTGTTTCCATTTGAATTTGAATTTAAAAATAAAATATTATTTTATTTTTATCTAGTTTTATATTAGTTTAATTTATTTAACTAATTAGTTAAATTTATTACAAATTATTTGCTTATCCAAACATATACCAAAAATTAAATACAATAAATTTAATGTTATTATATAAATAATTTAAATTCATAAATTTAACCTCATTACTAAATATAGTATTTTATTTCTTCATTATTAAAATTATCATAATGTTTCCATTATTACACGTTTTGGAAGGAATATAATGCATTACATCTATTGTTGTGTAATATCATGTAGAAGTCGCGCTTCCATCCTTAGACTTTGTTAAATTAATTTAATACCAAAAATGTTTCTAATGAAAAGTTAGTGTTGGAAAGCTTCATAAAAGAAGACGTCTAATACATATAACTCACCACACCGAGTTATTAAAATCCTTTCAACCCTAAATTCAGGATATGAGGAGGAATTCAGGAATATGATCCTTTGTACTTAACGAAGTGGTGAGTGTATGGAATATGATAAGAAAGAGAAAAATGGGAAGTTCAATGATAATTCGTGAAGAAACCGTTTAAGATTTTTTTAAATTTGCGCAAATTACAAATCGCCAATTTTTGGAAATACAGTGGATGGTATTAGGATCAGAATTTTTTCAATTCAAATAGCAGATGAAATGCTTTAATATTTAAGTACCACTTAGGTATAGTTCCACATAGTAGGAATTTTTTCAAAGTGACAGCTTGTTCGTTGGAATTGTTTGACTGGTGCCTCCTCAGCTACTTTATTTCAACTGACCAAATGCTGTCATTACCTACGAGATGTTTATAAAAATAAAAAATATACTATATTACGGCCCATGTTCACTCAAGTGAAGATATGGTATAACTCACATTAAGGTCTCTAGTTAGACGAAAGGCGCGTTTTTGTATTCAAAAACAATTGAAATTCATATTCTGTGCAAGACTTAGCAGTATAAAAATTCTAATAAAATATTTTTAAATAAGTGTACCACTTTAATATACCGTGTATTAAAGTCAAGTCATATTGACATCTAATTTTGATCACTAACATTATTCTAAAACTTTACCTTGATGATGATATATTATAAAAGTTTCAAATATTAATTTTTCAAATACAAAATATGGAAACTTTGTATTTTTATCACTCTGTATCACATCAAAATATCGAGATTACTTCTTTAGTTTATTTTTCACCACGATTTTATGGTGAATTCATTTGATCCATAATACTTTAATTAATTTTGCATATTTTTAGGAGATCTTATTTTTCATATAAATTACAAATTAAATAATTAAATTATTAAATAACTAACCATAATATTTTAATGTATTTGTGTGTGTGTTTATGATATTTTAAGATAAATATTATTTGTTCCTGAATCTATATACTAAATTTAAATCTTATAATTGATATTGTAAGGAAAATTGCAGATTGATTCTCACTCATTTTTACGCCCTTGATTTTTGTTTTTTCCGTAATTTTTTCCGACAGAGCTGCAAAAATGCCTACTTCCTACTTGAAGTGCCTCAACTTTTAGTTGTTTTATTTTCAAATATCAAAATTTTCTAAAATTAAAAAATATGTCATAGGTTCAGTGAATGCTTATGTCGTGTTTGCATTGGAACAAATTCAAATAGAAGGCATTAAGTGTTAATAAAACTTATTTAAGATATTTCATTGTATCGAAAGGTTTCAAGATTAAAGTAACCGTTATTCGAACGTATCAGCTATGATGTTTAAAAATAATATAAAATATTACCCTCCTCATAAAATTATCTTCTAAACTTTTAGTCAAATTCGTGTATGACAAGTACGGTATCCGGAAATAATGCCCGAAGAAATATAGCCGAATCGGATTTATTTCCCTTGCGATGCAGTAATTAAGCCGAAATCTTCAATTTTGAGAATTTGGCCTTATGACCGCATCTGAAGGGGATTAAATCTAATGTTGATTAGGTTTTATTTCTTGGGGCATTGTTATTGTCAAACAGATGTTTCTTTGTTCAAATATCAAACTACCCACAACATTTTTCAAACTGTCCTAAGTCATATTTTTTTTACAGCTTTTATGAGTTCTCAAAATAAATGTTTCAGAAGTTTCGACCTATCCCAAAATATGATTCTATTAATTTAACACTTTTAGATAATGTATGGCTATCTAAATTAAAAAGTAACTTCCGAACCCTATTGCGTTTGATAATATATGAACTGGTAGGTACATGAAAGATGTTCCCTCGCTGCACATATGATTCTATTTTATCCGCTAGATGAGATATTATGCATTTAGCAGATTCACAGACAAAAAGGACGAAGTAACAACAACATAATTTCGATAATTACTTTTCGAAATAGGTGCCAAAAATTTTTTTTTAAATTTTTAAATTAAAATAACATAAACTAAAAACACCCACAAGGTATTTTTATAATATAAATTCTTAATAAAATAATATTGTTATTGTAGTAATTATTAAAATATTTTAATTAGAGTTGCACCATAGATATTTTTTTGGCACAATGGATACATTTTGCACATATATTAAATAATATTATATTAATATTTTATTTCCAAATTATCTTTCTATTTTATATATACCTAATACCTAATACCTAAGGGCAATTTATAGAAATTTGACCACAATCTTATAAATATATTCCTTATTCAATACTTAAAAAAAAATATTAAATTAAATTGAGATTGTAATCTTTTCATCTAAAATTTATTGGCTTGAAGTTTGATATTTTTTATAATATTGTAATAATAAAAGTTTATCACAGCAATTTTGAATAAAGATATCTGAGCAGTTGTTCATAGAGCCAGGGACTTGTTGATGTTGTTTAACACGAGATTTTTCTTAATTGTAGCAACCAAAAGGGTTTCTGAATTGCTTCTAAGTTGGAGTGAAATTCCCTTGAAAATCTTTTTAAAAACGGAAACTAACCAAAAGTCAATGTTGATCATACTAGAATCTAGAGTTGAAAAGTAGATATGTCGAATTCAGAGCTGAATAGTTTATAACATGTTGCGATAGGTATAAATTAACAGTTTCCTAAAGGCTTTCATTCCAATTCAAATACTATTACACTGGAAGAAAATATTTAATGGGATTAGATTTAAAAACTGTAGATACTGCCTCCTTTTCCAGAACTTGTATATATTTGTCTATGTTAGATGAATTAGGAGCTTCTTCCCCATATTGCCGCTAAAAAATTAGTGAAATCCTTATTAAGAAAACTTATTTTAATATTTGTATACATTATTTGGAGAGATTTTCAAAATCTCGTTTTTACAAAACCTTGTTTTTACAAAATCTCTTTTTACAAAATCTCGTTTTATAAAATCTCGTTTCTACAAAATCTCTTTTGACAAAATCTAATTTTTATCAATATCATCCGGTTTACTCTATAGATCGAGAGCGTTCCATAATCTCGGTTTAGTAAATCTTTTTTTTTAAATCTCGTTTTTAGAAAATTTAGTTTTAGAAAATCTCGTTTATATTGAAGAATTTCGCTTTTTAAGAAAATCTCTGTTTTAATTGAAAAATCTAGTTCTTAAGGATTTTTGAGTTGGATACAAAACCAGAATTATCAGATTTTTCCCGAATATAAGAAAAATTATTTTCTAAAAACAAGATTTTCTAAAACGAGATTTTGTGAAAACGAGATTTACTAAAACGAGATTTCAGACCCAACCCCTATAGATCATCTGAGATTCCCTTGGCAAATAACCGTGACTTAATACAATGTACTCCAATATTTACACTTTTCTGAATTTAAAATCCCTTTAAATACTAATTCAAACTAAGAACTATTAGATCCTCATACCAGATATCTCCATATAAAAAATATTAGACCGTTTCAATTTTAGACAAATTGTCTAGGTTATCTCAGACCTATTACAATAATAATTTTACAAATAATTAATTTTATCATAAAATCTGGTAAAGATATCAAAAAATTTTATTCCAAAAATTTATTATTTATGGTATAATTCAGTTTCTATGCATTTTATTTTAAAATTAATTTTAATTTAATATAGAAAATCTTATAAATTTTTATTTTCAAAAATTAATTCCATACAATTCACAAAAATATTAAATTGTCTTATAATACAATATTGTCAAATAAAATATTTTAAATTATTATTAAATTGGTATTAAAAAAATATAAAAAAATCTTATAGGTACTTTTCTTTTAAAGTAAATAAATTTATGTTCATATACTTATGTTTTATATTAAAAATTTTATTTTGTAAAACAAACCTATTTTAATTAAATTCAAAAAATTATTCTAAGAAAGAAAATTTTTTGAAAATGGTTTTGATAGGATTTAAAAAATGGAATTTGTTTTGTATTTAATTGCTATAAGAATTATAATACAGTACTGGAAAAAATCTTGGGTTGATATGTATATAGCTGGGTTGAACAGTAGTAAGAAAGCTGACGATTCAAGCGAAAGGCAGATTCGAATCTCAGTGTTTCGATCGAATGCCAGCAAGGTTTGAATTCCAGTGAAAATGAAAGACTTTTTAGATTTTCGGCTCAACTCAGCTACCATTCACCATTGGGTTCAAATTAATGGCATAATCATAATACATTAATATAGCTCTAGCTCTCACTAAATAAAAAATTAACGGTAATTGTAGATTTTCCAACTGAATTAACTGGCTGAGAAATGTGATGACAGGACGTTCGTTCAGAGTATGATATATGGTACTAGCTCTCACTAAATACAACCCTGGCTACGAAACGTAATGACAATACCCTCGTTCAGAGTATTAGAATAATCAATAAATTATTGAAATATCGAAAAATCGAAAAATATATTCTATTTCCCACAAAATATATTATTTAACGCTTATCTTATACGATATATGGTACTAGCTCTCACTAAGTAATTAATTTCCAATGCTAGATTTTCCAACAGAATTAAGGCAACGCTGCCTGCTCATCTCGAGGCAATGTTGATTCTAATGAGATATTTTATTTAAGAATTTTAAAACTTATTAGTGTCGCTCAGTTCTCGAAACTCTTATATTTATAAAAAAATAATTGAGCCACAGCCGGCAATTTTACGACCGAATAAGCTTATTAGGAGATATGATTTAGCATGCAAAGAGGAGAAATAGCAAGTTTCTTTGATTCAAACCACGTTAGTCTGAAAAACATTCGATACAAGTGTTTTGGCATTGTGGGCACTCCTCTCCAGAAAATTCAAAAACTCTAATAAAAACGTGTCTTTCTTGAATCTACTTTATCCCTCTTGAGTAAAAAGCTATTTTTAATTTCAGGGCTCATTTTAGTTCCCTGAAACTTCGAATATAATGTTACACCAAAAACTAGTTTTTGAACAACTGCTGCAGACCTTGAGACGTCGCTGAGAAATTGTATTCTTTTTCCTTCTCTAGAATGTTTTTCTTCTTCTGCAGAAATTGTGTTGTTTTGCTCATTTAAGTGTATTCTGAAAATAAATTGGCAACTACCCCTATTCCTTTTATACTCAAAAAACTATTCTATTATTCTGCAATACTTTCAACTACACTTAAATGTATATTTTCTTATAAGAATCGGAGTCTTCTTTAAATGTTACAAGAACAAAGTGTTTTTTATGAATATTTTAAAGAAGTTGTATCTTACTAACCCATTGCTTGCCACTGCTTCAAATTTGAGAATTATGATTTGCCGAATAGAAGGTCGAATAATTAGTGTACAATTTATGAATTAAAAAGATAACGAATTATTGTCTCATCTTCAACTAATGTTTTAAAAGTTTTTGCTACTAGCTTCATAAATTTTTGGGGTTAAGCGTGTTCAGAAATATTGAATGTGTGCAATCAAAAACACGGAATTAAATATAAAGGTCTATTTATTAAATTTTGTCCAATACAATTTAATTGCATTTATTTGAAAACTGTATTTAAACAAAAAACTTAATTGGTTTCTTGAATGTGGTCATTTGAAATTTAAGGATTTAAACACAAAAATATAAATTTTTTGAATTATGAAAGGAATATTTAAGATAATTTCTATTTATTAATGAAAATATGTTTGATTTAAATCTTAAATTTTGAAAATTTTTGATAATTTTAAATAATTTATTATTTATTATTTGTGATGCTGTACACTACACGATAAAATTCGGTACTTAATTGTAAAAATAGGATTAGAATTAAAAGTGAATCGGTTTATATTTGCATGATCGAATCTGCCCGTCTGCAAGATTACTTGAAAAGTAAAAGAAGTAATGTGAACTCCATATCTGGAAAATAAAGGGTCTTAAATGTTGCTAAAAGATTTTAATACTTATTCTAACGTCTATAAACATTTGGTTTATCAATGCTGGGTGGCACAGTGGTTGAGTGCTGACCTTTCATGCGGAAGGGCCAGGGTTCGAATCCTAGTAAAAGTGGAAAAAAAAAATCTAGAGTGAGTAATTCGACTCTTATCAGCAGGAATTACTCATGGAGGAGCAAATTTAACAAATTTTCCTCAATGATTTAGCTGGTGCTTGATCGATTGTAGAAGCTGTCTATTTATTCCAACAGTTTTTACTATACAATCAATAGTGAGTAGATTTGTCCGAATACCTTCCTTTCGGATTTTTGTACATATTAAAAATGCTGCTGAAAATGCTCGTTCCGACTCAACACTTGTAGGTTTAGTTGTCGTTATTATACCATACACTTTTTGGAAGTAGTCTCCTCTAGACCCTCCATTTTCAAATAAAGACATTTCCTTTGTCAATTTCGAGCTTAGGCTTTCGATTTTTGATGTACTTGTTTTTCTGGATGATTTAAGGCCCCTTTTTATGCTTTATTCAATTGTTCACTTATGTTCAGCGGAATAATTAAATTTCGTCTACTAAATTTTTTCTAAAAATTCAAAAAACTCGTTAGAAAAAATGTATAAAAATAGTTACTTTAAAATCATAAAATCCCGGGGGTATTATTGCGAGATCCCTGGATTTTGATTAGCCAAAATTACATTAAATCCAGGATTTCGGAATCCCAGGGTTCCGGGATTGCAAACTCAAGTGTACCTGTTAATAAACTGCGAAGTCCATGTTCGCTTATTGAACATAGACCATTGAAATTATGTCAAAGAAAAAGTCAAATGATTCTATATCGTCAAATGATTCCCATAATTTATTTTAGAGTATTTGGTGGTGGTTGTAATTTAGAAAAGAAAAGCGAATCTCGACGAAAGGTCGCTTATAGTGCAAAGGAAAAGCATTCACACAACATCAAATAAGTCAACGTATAAAAGTAAAAAAGATTGAATTTTGTTCCGGGTATAAGATATAGAATGATGAAGGCAAGTCTATTTTGTGTTGGTATTCCTATTATGACTTCCGACAAACTGGAATCTCATTTCCTTTAACTTAAAGTTTTGTTCTCTTCTGTTGCAATGTACTCTATCGTTACTTAAGTTTATTAATTCTTCTAAAATAATTTTTAGCTATATTGTTATTACAGATTGAATTGTAAGTAATTCTTCGAATGATCCCTTCTGCTATCACCAGTTTAGTTATAAACTCATGGAATCCATTTAATGAAATATTAAACATTGCCTTTTGCCTGTAAGTTTAATAATCTTTTAAATAGATCATAAAAAAATTTATTATTATAATTTTTTTTTAATTCTATTAATTAAATTTTCATGGAAAAACTAATTATACTGCATTACTTAAAATGGAAACCTGTTGAAGCTTCTTTGTTCCTTTTTAAATGAAAACTCTATTAAATGGAAAATGGAAATTTTGTTTTTTGAAATTTAATACAGTAGGTATAAAAATTTTTTACCTTTAGAAAAAGAACAATCTTTAGAATTTTATATTGTCATTTCAATTTATTATTATTTGTCTATGTTTACTCAACCATATTCTACATGATCCCAAAAGGCCTTTACAGTGGGAATCTTTTAATTATCTCCAAGAAACAAAAAAAAAAATTATTTTTGGGAAAATTTTTCTCATTCATCTTAAGTTTTTAATTTACAACGTACTTTTATTGGGTTTTTAAGTTAATTTTTATTTTTTTAGAATTTTGTAAATTCTTTTTATCGTAGGAACATAATGGCAAATACAGTGACTAGCACAGTCAATAGGAACACGTTACTCAGAGTTAAGAAGTTTTTGAAAAAAAAAACACTTTAAAAAAAATTAAAGTAGAGGTATCTAAATTGCAGTCTTTATAATATTTAGGAATCCCAAAGTCTATAGGCGTATCTGAATTCAGTTCATATAAGTGTAAAGCCATCCTTAAAAAGAATTTTGCGGCGTGAATGTAAATATTTGTTTTAAATGTTTATATTTTTTTTTCTTGGTAAAATATTTTAGTGCAACTTTTTTTGTTCTGGGAGCTGAAGTCCTTTATCTCAATATCCAAGTCCTTAAGTGTTTTATATATTTTATGTAAAAGATATCAAAAGCACACGCGAAATTAACACGAACCAGGGGCTGTGTAATTGCTTTCGACTTCTAGAAAAGCTGGTTTTCTTGTTCTTGATCAGGTCCTTTTGAAAATCTTCAGAAGACTCAAAGGTTTGTTTCTGCAGTTATTCTATTTTAACAATCGTTTCACAGTTCCTCTTGACCCTTTCGCATTTTCTGCTATTGTCAAAGAAATGTTGAGGGTTAGATCGCATTCCTAAAAGTTGCGCCAAAGTGTTTAAAAAGCCATCTAAATTTAGAGTATATAAGTTTCAGAATTCTTAAACAAGAATTTTGAGGTTTGAATCTCTTGTATAGTCAAAATATACAACCTTTGTTAATTTAAGTAGTCAGGTTTCCTAAAAAGAGCTTGGAGGATTAAATCTTCTGTAGTCAAAAGATCTTTGGCGCATTTGCTGCAGATTCTTTACATTTTTGGTTTTCGGTTAAATGCTTTAGATTAGGTCTTTGTCCTTCTTTTGTTTTGAAGCTGATCGATAAGTATTAGTTAAGTTTTAACTAAGGATTTTTAGAAAAAACTGAAATTCTATCATATAAATAATTTCGTCGCAACACCGGTAATGGAATGGAAATATTCTAAAACTGTTTCTCTTTTTTGTTTATGAACTGTGTCCGATTGTACCAACAACTTACCACTAATCAAAAATAACCAAATTGTTTTTTATTAATTTTGGTTGTAGCATATTATTATTTCGTTAAACTAAGAAGTTTGTGATTAGTAAAAAAACACTAACCCAAAAAAAAAATGAATATTTGATTAGTGCGAGGTGGTTGGTCCTGGACTCTTATTAATTCAATTCTCATGCTTTTTATTTGAATCAAGCCTTCGCCGAAGCTTAAACAACATTTCGGAGGTATCATTGATGCTTCTATACTTTTAGTCTCCTTCTCAAAGGATTATTTTAGTAAGTTCTCTTTGTAGAGATTTCCCTGTTAACATCCATTTTTTTTTATTCCAGAAGCAATTCATAACCTCCTTATATGGTGCGATAACTCTCACTTTTCTGATATAATTAGTAAACTCCTAAATGTATGTCAAACTTTTTTTAAACTAACAAAATTGGACTTTTCATTGGATTAAATTAAATCCCAAATGTCAAAATAATTACCTATTATACCTCAACTTACTTTACATTTCCTCAGCATGCTTGAACATTTTATTTATTACTACATAGGTATTCACTGTTTATTGCTTTGTAAACACCTTCCTGTATTAAAAACCTTTATAAAATGAAAATTTTGCTAATCATCAGTCGGTATATGAATTAAACAACATATTATTACACACATCATAATGTGTCCCAAAACACATACAAACTTGTGCAAATTATTTTATAAAAAAAAAAAAACAAAAACAAAAACAAAAATAGTTTATCAAACTTTTTAAGTAGCATTAATAAAATGAAGTTTATATTATACAGGTGACTGTTTTGTTATGTTTTGATGTTTTTGTTCTTATGTTTTGTGACCTTTTATCTTACCTTTCTTCATTGTTCTTTTTAATATTTTTGCCTCTTATTATTTTCATTTTCTTTTATTTCACTTTTTCTTTCTTGTTTTTCTATATTTTTTGCGTTTATGTATTTGATTTTATTTTGTATTTTGTTTTTTTTTTGTTGTTTTTTTGAGTACAGATAACAAACTTATCATTTTTATCAATAAGTACTTACAAAAAGCAACAAAGAACAACAGGAAAATCAAAAACAACAACAAAATAATAATAAATAAAAAAAAATGTATGAGATAATAATAAGTAAAAAAGACAAAAAAAAAAGAAAGAGAAGACAAGATAATAAAACAAAACAATGGATGCTTTAAAATTTTTTGAAAAAAATAACATACGTCCTATAAACAAAAAGGTGGGGGAGACAGAGAGAGAGGGAGCACAAAATTTTTCAAAAATAAAATTTCTAAAAGAAAATAAAAAAATAAAAAAAACAAAAATAAACAAAAGTAGGTATTAATAAAGAACAACCAAAATGCAATCTCATAATCTTACACAAAAAAAAAAAAAACCAAAAACTAAAAACACAACATTATGAAAAATAATAAAAATAATAATAATAAATAAAAGGACATCTTAGGATAACATATATAAAATACAAAACAATGAAACAAAAAAAGAATGAAAGAAAGAGATGAAAAAAAACAAAATAAAAAAAAAACCCAATATAAAAATAACGGTAAGTAAAACTTTAATATATTATTTATGTTGGAGTATGTATATTCTTATTCAAGAAAATTTTAAAATCCTGTTATTCGGGAAGAAATTTTATAAAATTTATACGTACGTACATACAGTTTAGAATGAAGAAAAGATTTCTATGTGTTTTGTCTTTTTCTTAAATATGAGACAAAAAAAAAAACCTTCATATTTTTTTTAAAGAATATGAATGAATGAATAAGAAGATGAAAAAAAAATGATAACAATAAAAACAGAAAAAACAAAATACAAAAAATCTTTTCTTATTATTTTTCCTGATGTCGTATGGTGTACACTTTCTTATACATTAGAAATGTTCATTTCTTTAAGTTGAAAATTTTAAGACATGTTATCTTAATATATAAAAGGAGTTCATGCTTAATATAGGGGTTAGAACAATTTAACAAATCACGAGATCCTTCTCTTCCTCCAATTTTTAAGGGAATCCTTTTTAGAATTCATTGGATTCCATTTAGATCTCTACTTCCCTATTCATATCTAGGTTTAGATCTACTAATTCACCAAAAGCCAAGTAATAGTTCTTTAAATACCTAATTTCTTAACTTAATATCTTTAAAAATTTTTTATTTTTAAGATTTTGGAAAGGGTGGTCTAACTATTTTATATACTATCCCATTTTTAGAAGCAATTCGTTCTTTATAACAACTCGTCTCTTCAGTATATTTGAAATATTACATTCCTCATTAGATTTTAATTGAATGTTATAAGTACAACATTAAAAGTATTTTTACGAAAATATTCTGTGAGTTATAAGAATCAATAAAAATTTTGTTTTAAACTTATTTTATTCTAATTTAGGTTTACCTACTATTCGAAAATAAAAGAAGTCAATTCTTCTACCAAAATTAATATTTCTTCTTCTTTAGCTGCTTATCCACTACTGGATGTCTGCGATCACATTTCTGAAGCTCTCTCTATCTTGTGCTGCGTGCATTAATTCTCCCACCGTTTGGAGGCCCGTCCATTGCCTGATGTTTCTAAGCCACGACATTTGCTTTCTGCCGACACGTCTTCTGCCTTCAATTTTACCTTGCAGAATCAGTTGTAGAATATAATATTTGTCATTGCGCATTATATGACCTAGATAAGATGTTTTCCTACGCTTGATTGTTAATAACAACTCACGGTCTCTATTTATTCTACTTAGAACCTCACTATTGCTCACTCGATCTATCCATGATATTTTCAATATTCTACGGTATATCCACATTTCAAATGCTTCAAGTTTATTGATGGTCGTTATTTTTAGAGTCCACGCTACCATACCATAGAGGAGTATGGACCACACGTAGCATTTAACAAACCGGATTTTTGTTTCGAGATTGATATCACGGTTGCATAAAACTTTTTTATATTTTACAAAACTGCTACGAGCATATTCAATTCGGCATTTTATTTCCATATCTGAGTTCCAGTTTTCATTTAGCCAACATCCTAGATATTTAAAACTTGAAACTCGTTCAATTATGGTGCCATTTATGGTTAATGTTGCGTTGTTGAATGTGTTGGTTCTAGAAATAACCATAAACTTGGTTTTAGCGATATTAATATTTAAGCCGAAAAGTCTGCTGCGGTCGCTTACTGAATTTATAAGTTCTTGAAGTTCAGTTATATTATCGGTAATTAATGTTGAATCATCTGCGTATCGTATGTTGTTGATATTAACCCCATTTACTTTTACTCCAATATTTGTGTTATGTACTGTTTCCTCAAATATAGCCTCGGAGTACAAATTAAAAAGTAAGGGTGACAATACACAGCCTTGCCGTACTCCTCTTCTAATTTCAACGTCTTTTGTAATGAAGTTTTCTGAAACTACATAGGCTTTTTGGTTCCAATACAAGTTTTTGATACACTGAATTTCTTTTTGATCTATATTAATTTTACTCAAAACCTCCATAAGTTTATTATGTTGAACGCGGTCAAAAGCTTTTTCATAGTCTATGAAACAGAGAAAAATATCCTTATGAACGTCTCGGCAGTTTTGAACCAAAACTTGGAGGCCGAAGAGAGCTTCTCGAGTACCAAGACCTGCTCTAAAGCCGAATTGTGTATTACTAATTGTACTTTCACATTTCTTGTAGATTCGGAAGTGAATAATTTTTAAAAAGATCTTTAATGCATGGCTCATTAAGCTTATAAGCCGATGGTCACTACACTTTTTTGCATTTACTTTTTTAGGCAGCGTAATAAATGTTGATTTAAGCCATTCTTCTGGGTATATTCCCGTATCATAGATTTGGTTAAAAATTCTTTCTAAGATGGTTAAATTGTCATCATCAATTAATTTAAGAATTTCTGCGGGTAATTCATCAGGGCCAGTAGCTTTATTATTTTTTGCTGTTGTAATAGCTTTCCTGATCTCATCTTTTGTTATCGGCGGACCTGAGAGTGTTGCTTAGTGGTAGAGTGTGGACTTCGGTTCTATTTAGATCATTGAATAACTCTGCTATGTATTCTTCCCAAACTTGTTTTTTCTTGTCTGGATCCAGGATTATTTGGTTATTTCGGTCAACTAGATTCGAATATATTTGCTTACGATGAACTCCAGCAGCTTCCTTAACTTTTTTATGAAGATTAAAATCATCATGTAAGTTTTGTAAATTTTCAATTTCTTGACATTGTGAATTTAGCCACTGTGTTTTTGCTGCTCTAATTTTTGATCTTATTATGTTTTGCAGGCGCTTATAGTGGTCACCATTTCCGGTGTTTTTATATAAACGTCTCTGATTCATTAAATCTAAAATCTCATTTGTCATCCACTTCTGCTTCGGTGTATATGTTCGTGGTCCCAGCTTGGTTGAAGCTACATTTTTCATTGTGTTCTTCACTCGGTTCCACAATTCATGTCCACCTACATTGTTCACGTTGTTGTTTCTGATGAGAGATGTGATTTGATTATTAAGTTCTTCTGCAATTACAGTTTGGCTAGAGCTATCCATTAATTTTCCTAGATCTAAATGTTTTTTCCGTGTTGGTTTTTTCGCTACTGCTAGTTTGATTTTGACTTGCGATAGCAGTAAGTTGTGGTCTGATGGGACGTCGGCACCTGGATACGTTGAAACTCTTGACACTGATGTACTGTATCGTTTATTTATTAAAATAAAATCGATTTGGTTTCGGATTATATTTTGATCGTTATCTTGTGGGGATTTCCATGTGTATAATGGGCGAGGTGGTAAAGAAAACCATGTATTCATGGCTTTAAGTTCTTGCTCTGTACAAAATTGAACTAGTCTGTCACCCCTCGGGTTTCTGGTGCCTAAACCATGGGGTCCAACAATATTTTCTACTTTACCACTTCCTATTTTGGCATTGAAGTCTCCCATAACGATGTTAATCTCATGCCTTTTTGTTTGTTTCATAAGTTCTTCGATTTCACAATAAAAAGATTCAACGTCTTCATCAGATTTATCTGCCGTTGGTGCATATACTTGAATTATATTCAGGTTTACGGGCTTTGCACATATTTTAATCATCATAGTTCTATCCGAGTTGGGTATGAAGCCAATTATGCTTTTTTCTATTTCATCAGAAATAATTATACCGACTCCATTTCTATGATCTTTGTTTTGATTTCCGGAGTAATATATTGTTCCACCTGTTGTTTTACATTTCCCGGAATCTGGCCACCATGTTTCCGATACACCAAGTATACTTATTTGCAATCTACTCATTTCTTGTATAGTGTTTGCTAGTTTACCACTTTCGTAAAGACTACGTACATTCCAAGTACCTATTTTTAGTTTTCTTTTTGTTTTACCTCCGGGGATTCTTAGCACCCTCGTATTGCCGGAGACTGAGGGCCTTATTTCTGGTTGTACTTGCATAATGTGATTTTCTTGAGATGTTACTTCAGTGGTTTCTCATTGCCTTCTGAAGGATTTCCGGTAGTTTTTCATCTTTATAAATCAGCCGCCCTTAGCATAGGGTTCAGACGCTGTTTGTAGCCGCCTACTATAGGTCAGACGCTACAATTAATATTTAAATCATGATTTTAGCGTAGATATTTCACGAGGCTACACCCCTTACGTGTGACCTATTGGACTTTTTTCCAAGGGTCAACTAATTTCTTAGATAACTTTGCCTGATTTCCAGATTCGATATATCTGGTATCATAACAAAAAGTATTTTGTTTGTGTATTACAATTTCCAAATTTTATTATATGCTTTGACGCGTGAAATTATTGGATTGCTTCGCTTGATTTTAAATTGGGGTATTTTCCTAGGGTTCCAAATCAAGTAGACTTAAATTAGCACTAGATTACCCAATTTGCTCCCACTGAACTTGTATGACTTGGGTCTTCGTTTAAAATTCAACCCGTATAGTTCAGATATGGAATCAGTTCTTTGATTTTGTATTTAGAACACTCGTTAAGGTTGGGAAGGAACTGCTGATAGAGCGAGAGAAGTCATGATCTAACTAGAGCCACACATCTGTAAAGAAGGTCCTCGATATTTTCACTTTCGTTTGCTTCATTACAGCTCCTGCAAGAGGTGTTATAAGAGATTCCCAGTTTGGCTGCAATGATGCCTGCTAGTCTGTGACCTATGATAGTGGCCACTTTAAAAGAGGATTTCTCTATGTTTTATAATTTTTAGATGTTTGAATTTTCGTAAGTGTCAAGTGTTTTTAAATAACTACTATCTTATGGAAAATGCAACAATACCAATTATGACAGATACTTCCTTTCCTAAGTCACCGTTATACTTTTAATTAAGTTTAGAAGGTAACACTATTTCTATTAATCTTTCTTGAATGATGCGCAGTTTTTAAAATATTTTGAGACCATCAAAATTATACAAAGTCATTCTTCAAATAATATCTTTCTTATGTCTGAAACAGAATAACTCATTCTATTCCCATGTCTTTTACCTTGTGCCGCAGAGTGTTTATACATAAATTTAAAGCTCCTATTGTATATATTATATCAAAATAATACACACACATAATATCTTTACCTTTTTTTTAAAAAAAAAATACGTCATTTTGATAAAATATTTTTTGTTTTATTTTTTTTTTTCAAATCTAACAGTGAAGAAGACAAAAGTATTTTGTTATCTTTTTCTTTCTTATTATGTTCTTATTCTTGTCTTTTGTCATTCAAAAACTGAAAAACATGAAATTTTCCTAAACAGAAAAAAAAAAAAAAAAAAAATAAAATTAAAAAAGTGATCTTATTGTGATGGAGCAAAAAGGTAAGTTTGTTTTGTTCAGGGTCTTAAACTCACTGTTTCGGTAGTTTGCTGCCTATTGGGTTCAAACAAATTTACAAAATAATGATAATATAAAACATGTTGTATATTTTACAGTTTTATAATGAAACTTATCTCCTGATAAATTAGAATAAAACTTATAACGAATGTGAACTGCTTAAGGGAAGAAAAACAAGTTAAATATTATTTGCATATTTTTTTTTATAAATATCCGTTCAGTTGAATTATCTGAGATATGATTGATCATATTGTTTATTTACTAATTAAAAGATCTTAGATATAACTTTTGATTATTGAAGACTTTCCGTTAGATAGGGAACTAGGTAAATAGATAATTCGGGAAATACAAAAGGGAGATCTAATTACACCAATATAGGTCTGATATGTCGTGAAGATTTAATACGACAAACATCGTTTTGTACCCCTAATGCAACACTTAATGATTCGTCACTCTGCGTTTTGTATTTTTACCATAATATTTTTTATAACTATTAAATATTTAGCTATTAAGATTTCTGATCTGATATATTATAAAAAAAAAACCATCCCAAAATTATGCAAAAAATGTAAATTAAAAACAACTATTTTTCGGAATATTTCATCCGAAAATTTTGCAAAAATCGTAAATTGAAAATAAGATAATATCAAAGACAAAAAAGGACTCGCGGAACCGTACTGGTTAACTTAATGGCTTCTTAATAGAGTGACTGCGGGTTCAAATCCCGAATTGGTGACACAGAGTATTTAATTCAAAAGAATATACATGGTAAAGTAGTTTTTATTAACAAATCCTCCATGCTCGAAAGGTATACTAATTTGTAATATTAAGTATAACTGAATTAATAAGTGATAAAGGCAAAAAAACGAATTTAAGTAGTTGTGTTCACGACATTAGGTTAGTGACCAACAGGTAGTTAGATTTTTAAATAAAAAACTTGTCCCGAAGCAAGGGATTTAATAAAAACGTTTTAAAATGAGTACCTAGTTCTAAATTAGAAGGCTGATAATTAATTTTTAAATAATCTGTTGAAACTTTTTTCGTCGCAACTTAATCAAACTTTACGCTTTTCAGAATTTTTGGGAAATTGAATTGAGAAAACTGCGATAATTTAGTTGGGTTTTCTAAAGTTGCGAAAAATATAAATGTTTCAAATGTTGGGGATCTTAAAAAGGGTTCCAGATTCCGGAAATGTTAAAAATGTTAATTAGAATGATTATAAGTAATCAAAACTCGAATCGCCATGATTTCCAAATAGGAATTGCTGCTAGGCGATTTCTAACTGATTATAAATAGCAATAAGAAACACACCCAACCCCTTTAAAAACCGCCATAAAAATTATTTATAAAAGATTAAGGTCGAGTGATCAACAATGATTAGGATTCGATGAACATTTCACAATATTTTTTGTTTTTAAGTTTATACAACAAAATCATAAGCTAGGTTTTTTTAATCACATCGATAAGCGAAAAGGGCCGGATCTTTCCTTAAAATTTTACTCGGAATGTTTTAAAAAAGCAGTTTGATTTATAATCAGTTGGAATTGGTCTATGACAAAGGAATCGGCGAGTAGCTGTCATACAACATATAGCATTATTTTATACCAAATGAAGCTGGGTGTCTGAAATTTTGGCCAAAAATAGTTTAGTTTTATGGTCAAAGTTTTTTCTAAATTTAGTTGGGGTAGTGTAGTGGGTTCGATTAGTTGCCATACAACTTCTTCTTTTCTATGACCATTACTCTACATACTAAAAACGCTGGATGTTTGACATTAGAAGAAGAGGTTCGAATAGCTGCCTATCTTAGGAGCACAAAAGTGTTCCCTTCTGAACAAAGGTTAAAAAGTATTGGAGTTTACCCCAGAGAGCACAAACGTGAAAGAACAGTTCAAATTTTTGCCGCGATACTATTTTGTATTAGACTTCTAGTTTCAGTCTTATGTGATTTTACCTAAGTGAATTTGAATTTTTTTGTAAAAGTGTTGCCATCTTTATTTTTGCTAATTAAATATTGTATGTTTTAATTTTATAAAATCTTTTCTCAATATTAGAGATTAAAGTCCTTAATTGGTGCAATTGGGATTCACAATCTCAATTACATTTCTAGTTAATAAACCATTTAAATCTATTTGATTATATTTTATAAAATCATGTTTTTCAAAAATTTAATCAGACAAGGAATTTAATGTTGTTTTCGCATTGTAAACTGAATTACATTAATATTTGTTTAACATTGATTTTCGATACGAACGATCTTTTATCTAAAAAAATTTCTAGACATGTCCTCTGTTAATATTCTTAATAAATTTAATATCTTTGTATCATAATTTTTTATTAAGGATTTTCTTACATTCTTTTTCATAACGTGATTGGAATTTCAAAAAATCTTTTACACACATATATATATATATATATATATATATATATATATATATATATATATATATATATATACAAGTATATATGTATAAAAAAATACAAAAGAATGGACTTAAATGCGAATATTTAAAGGATTATTAGGATTATCTTTATAAAATGTTATAATGTCCATAAAAAATCAATGACATTTAGTTAATGTCCAATTTAATGCTTAAAACAAGGCTAAAGAAATTAAAAAAAAAATTTAATATTTATTTTGTAGTCTATAACTTACACTAGACGTATCTTCTGTAAATAATAAGTAGTAGTATCTTCAGATAACATTAGTAATTTTCTAAGTAGAGATGATGTTTTAAACCATAATACAAAGAGGATGGGACTAGAGTTAAAGTATCTACAATTAAGTTAAAAACCAGTAAAACAAATAAGTAATTTAAAAAAATTAAATTGTCTGTATCTACTAAATTTATAATCGACTACTTCGAATTTCATATTTCTAATTAACAGTTAGAGCGTCCATACGTCTTTATAATCACGCATCCGAATATACAATAGGTTGCCACCTAATTAGGGACGGACAATATGGATTTTCTGAAATTTCGAGATTTAGATTAGTATCATAGGGGAGTCCGTTCGTAATAGCTTCGAAAGGCATGGGGATATTATACATCGTCATGGAAACAGTGACGCAAGACCAGCTGAAGCTGAAAATGTTTCTTACCTTAAGTCTGATTACCTGAGGTAATGGTTTCCTGATTCTGAACAGTATCTATTTTTACACAACTCAACTTCCTGCCATTAAACCAAAAGTTTGTCTAAGTTCTTGGCTGGAAAAAATGATTGAATTACCTAGGATTTATAATATTAATTCCTAACATCTAATAACAGTTTTATTTTTTCAGAGTGTCTGTGATAATTTGACAACCTACCTTACATAAAAATAAAATTCAGATGTTTAACAATTTTAAAAATGTTATTTGCCTGCAACATAGCTTCTACTGCATTCTAACTAGCTATCTCCAGAACTTTTAATTTTTAAGGATATTTTAAACGATTCCCAATATTTGTAAGGTAATCGCTGAAGGTATGTTTTCAACGAAAACCAAAAGAAAATCTACAAAGTGTATTGACTTTAATCTCCGATTCTAACAGATTAAAAAAAATAAAGCCAAAAAAATGTCAATTTATTTATTTTCGACTTTGGTCCGATCAATTGGCCCCTATTCAAATGAGCTTGTTTCTATCATTCCGGAATCGCTAAGATAATAATTAAGACATTAGAGTAATTATAATATGCCGAAGACTATAGACAAACTACGACGAATTCAAGTTATTTCCAGAAATTAATTAATTACTAAACCTTAACACCTAAACAGGAGGAACGAATTTTATTTAAAATTCTATAGTCTTAAATTAATCCAGACTAATTAATAGAAAAACATTTTGAAAGGAAAATTCGCCTACACAACAACTTATCTCCATAATACAATTCTGTCAAAAGGGCAGGGAGGGAAACTAAATATAACGTAATATCGAAATAAACCCTTAAATATACTCATATTTTAATTTTTAGGATTTCTTCAATATTTTCCTGAGACGATATTCTGTTACAAAATCAGATATAATCTTAATATATGTGCTTGATGATTGTATTTCAAGATGAGTACCTAGGGACGCTTAAGTATCATTTAATTGTTGTAATTAAGAATGTAGCAAATAACTTGGAGTGGTAAATAACTTGTACAGCTACTTTGTAAATAGAGGTTTTTATTTATTTTCACACATTATAAAAACACGAGGAAGAGTGGAGTAGAATAGATTTTGTCGACTCTGGGATACCCATATGACCGTAATAGAGTCATTATATCACCCGGTTAATTACTTTTGGTAACTTTTGAATATCCAGCTTTAACAAGAACTGAACTATTTTCATATAAAAACCGGCTGGACTCAATAGCAATGAGGGATATTGCATAAAAATTAATTTGTGAAATTTTAAAGTTCTATCTCCTTTATTTTTGAGCTTTCGGGCGGACAAACGTACAGACGTACACTTATGGTCTTCAGTGTAAATTTTTAATACTATTGTTTCCAAAATCTTGTCTTAATTTAAATTTCAATAATTGATAATAATTAAATTAAAAGGTTGTAACAATTAACTAAAATTTCTTTACATAAGCTTAAAACATAATTTCTACAAAACAGAAAATATTTGAATTGATCTTTAAACTTCACAGAATATTTTCGTAAAATTTTTTATAAGTTAAGTTAAATCAATCAAACTTTATTAATGTGTTTTGGGTAGATAATGTTATACAAGAAGCTTACGGAAGAGTCCAGTATTATTACCGAACAAAACAATTCTACAAATTTTAACATATGGTAACTTAAGTTTTAAAAAAGTCTTCACTTAAAATAAAAATGTTTTCAGTTAAAGAAAAATTGAATATAATCAATTGATCTTTTTTCAATTTTACGATTTTAAAAGAATTTTAGAGAGTATTTAAATAATTCCAATAGGGGTGTAACAAAATGAAAATTGCAGCATCGGCGTAGGCAGATTCACTAAAGGTGAAACCGTCTTCACTTAAGAAAAAAATGTTTAAAGCAATTTTCAATTTATTTTTATTGCAGTAATAACCAACTAAAATTTCTTTCCTTTCTTATGTCTTCACTTTAAATAAATATATCTTTACTTAAAATAAAATATATTTACTTAAAGTAAAACTCTAGTCAGTTAAAGGAAAACCTAAGAAAGGGAACAACTAAGAGCTTAGTAAACTTTTCTCATTTAATATGCATTTCATAGATTAAAAGTGTCTCACCTTAAGTAAAAATGTTCACACTTAAATTACAAAATCTTCACTTAAACTAAAAATATCTCCAGTTAAAGAAAAATCAAATGGAATAATTTAAGCTTATTTCTATTTTCTGATTTTAAAAACAATTTTTGAATTCCAGTAGGGGTGTAACAAAATGATTAGTGCAGCAACAGTTTCTTTATTTTCTAACTAACTATAGGGGTATTCATAAAACAATCAATTTAAAGATTTCAATCTTTATAACAATAAAACTTAAATTGTTTTTGTAAATTAAATTTTTTCCATTAAATTTGTTTCTTTATATACAAGAATTACATGGAAAATTGTAAATTATTGTATAGTTTTTTTATACCCTTATGGCTATAGGACATAAGGGTATACTAAACATGCCATTACGTTTGTGACGCAGAGAAGGAGAGACATAGATTTGGACTCAAAGGCATGAATCGGATCAGAATCGAAAATTTAGTCGATCGAGCTATATGTATGTCGGGCGGTCCTCACAATAACTTAAAAAATAAAGAACTAGGATATTCCTTAATTTTCAAAATTAGTTTTCATTTCAAAAGTCATCACTATTGAAATCAAGCGGAAGAAGTGTGTAGAAGAGTAAGCTTTGTCATCTCTAGGATACCCATATGACCGTAATATGGACATTATATCATCCGGTTAATTACTTTTGGCAAAATTTCAAAAATACAGCTTTATTAGGTGTATTGCAATGCTCATATAAAGAAGGAGTTGTATAGCAGCTATTCGAACCCACTGCAGTAGACCAATCAAATTTTGCACTAACTTTGGCCATTTCACTATTTGTGGAAAAGTTTCAGACACCCAGCTTCATTAGGTGTAGAGTAATGCACATGTAAAAGAAGCAAATGTATGACATCTACCCGAACCCACTGCCGTAGACCAACCAAATTTTGCACAAACTATGGCCTTGTAACCAAACTCTTGTTTGTCAAAATTTCAGACACCCAGCTTAACTAGGTATAGAGTAATGCTTACTCTTCTACACACTTCTTCGTTTTAAATTGGAATATAGGTTTTTTTTTTGTTTGCATAATAATTATTATTATGTGATAAAAAGTTTTGTTTTTTTTTATTAGATATTTTTTATACATAGTCTTTTAATTTATGCTGACATTTTTTTTTTATTTTGTTAAAAGTTTTTATTTTTAAGATTTCATCTTTTCAAGTTTTTGTTCAATTTTTTATTGTGAGGAAAAGTTGAGGAAAATTAAAAAGATTTTAATATCTTTACATGTTGTACACTTTCTTAAATAGTTTTTATGAACAATGAAAACTTTTTTATAGTGCATGTTCTTAATAGTATAATGTGAGTTTTTTATTTTAATTTTTTGATAACTTCAGCTTAATCTGAATCTAAAGTTTTTTTTTTTAAACTTCAAATTAGTAATAGAATAGTTTGGAATTGTTAAGGAAACTAATGGGAGTCTTAAATGTATTTTTTATTTTTAAGAGTTCTTTAAACGTTTTTTATTTTGACTAATGATGTCGTTCCTCTAAGGAATTACTTAACCACTGGTGTTGGGACTATAAAACTGTTAGAATAAAAATTGGTAAATTTTTTAATAGTGGATTCGGCGAATAAATGACGGAACCAAATGGAAACTATTTAAGTTAAATTAAATAGCTTTTAAAGCAAGAGCATTGCAAATGCATCGAAGCAGTTATTTATTGGATAACAATTGATTGATAATATAGGATGGACAAATGTATTTGAAAATCGACTGGCTCCGAAGAAGTCGTTTAATAAGGTACAACGGCTCTCTAAATTAAAGATTTCTGTAAAAAAATCAAATGTGGTCTAATCACAAACATTAGAGCTCAAACTCAAAAACTTCCAAAATACTTCACATGTAAATAAATAAAACAATTTTTAATTGGATTAATCTTTAAAAATTATTGCACCAATTCTTGCAACATTGTACTAAATAACATATTAATTTTTAAATTAATGCAAGGCAAAGGTTTCGATGATTACTTACAGATATTTAATATGTTATAATGAATTTAACAAAAGTAACTGAGAAGCTCTAATAAAACATTTTAATGCATTTCTTTTGCCAAGGGCGAACTTATTAATAATTAAAATCTCACAATCAAAGAGATAAGATTTTGATGCAAGAGGGCCCGGTAATCATAAAAATCATTGTTGAGTCTGATCTCTCACCATCAACGATATTATTTCCCGCACCTACAATTAGACAACTTATAAAAGAAAAGTAAGCTTCAAATATTTATCCGACTTTATATAGAAATTTATATATTATTTTGGAAACTCAGCAATATTATTTTAAAGGCTTGTTAATACCTTCTAATTTTTTTACATATCCGTAATTATATATCAGGAGTCTTATGATATTAGCATGGATGTCCTGAAAGATGTTTCGATCGATTGCTGAATGAATTAAATCATCAATGGTTCTATTGTCTGACCAGATCCCTTGCTGAATGGAATCAATTCCCAATGTTTTTTGATACCTGCACAGTTTCTAATATTCTGCACAAATGTTAATTGTTTTCTTCCTATACCTCTTTTTCCATCAATATTTTTTTGAAATAACAACTGAAGTAGCTCGTATTTGTTCCCACGCATAATATACCCAAAGTAAGAGTCTCTTTGTTTCTTTAGCGTCAGAAGGAGTTCTTTCATCTCTTTTGTTCTACATCAAACTTCTTCGTTTGTAATATATATCCGTCCAAGATACTTTTTGCTGTTAATCCAAACTTTGGAAATCTTCGAGTTCGTTTAGTTGTTTCACTTCTAAGGTCCATGCTTCTACACCATATCGAAGTATTGACCAAACATGTCATTTAACGAATCGTAAACCAAAGTTCATTTCCCGACATTAGCACAAAACTTTTCTCTGTTTAACTTTATCTAATTTCCCTTTCGCAACCCCAATCCTCGTTCTTAATATAGTCAGCTTCAAAATATATTTTGATATCTAGCCGAGAGATCGTTGGTCAAACTTCTGTAGAGTTATACGAAATGTACAATTAAAGTATTGACAATGTAAACGACACCAGCTAAACATATAATATAAAAAATTTTATTAAAAACTTCTTTGTTTGAATTGGAAGGCATAAAATATCTTTAGTGTCGGTGTCCCATAAAATCTATATTTTTTACCCTATCTCTTGTATTTCAATTTTAAACATACAGGTTCAACTTCAATAAATTCCAAAAAAAATTACATATAAACTATTTTTAAATACAGTAGGTAATTTATATTTTTAATCACTTTTAATTTAATTACTTTTACCAAGTGCTTAAACAAAATACAAAACTTTAAATTACCTACTTCAAAAATATTTAATTTACAACATTTTAAATTCTAATTATATGTATTTTTTTAAATTAAATTTTAATTTGTTTTTTTTTTTTTCTTTTTAGCACATTTTCAAAAAAATTTGTAAAAATGTGCCTATATAGTTTCACTTTGTCCGTCCGTCTGTCCGTCTGTCTGTCTGTCTGTCCGTATGTTTACAAAAACTTTTACATCGTTTGAAATATAGAAAAGAAATTTTAACCACGAGTAGGTATTACAAAAAAAATAATTTCGTAGAAGAACTTTTTTCTGTAGCCCCACCTGTTAGGGAGCTGCAGCCCCCCAAAGCCCCCAAAATCCCTATATCCAAATTATTATAACAAGAGTGCTATTAGGTGTATTTTCAATCTGAAAACGGCAAAAGATGGTTTTATAAACTTTATAAATTTTTAAAAAATAAATATTTAGGGTTGCCATACGGTACTAAAATTTACCATTATGCTAAACTCAATTTTTGCAAAATTTTGGCCACACATATCTTCTAAACAGGCTAAGCTAGGGTCTTGAAATTTTTGGAGGAGTTAGATTTTTAGAAATAAGTAGAAGTCGGTTAACAAAATTTTTTTGTCACGTCCCTTGTTTAGCAGCTGTAAGGGCTCGAAAATTGAAATTTTGCTATTTTTAAACACCTGTAACTTGAATACCTGTTTAAATATTTTTTCCTTAATATACAAAATTTAAAGGTCTATCATTATATTTTAACATATGTTAAAGGTTTTTCTTAAATTTAAAAGGGGTTCCTTAAATTGAAGAAAGTGTCTCTCAGTTTTAACCATTTTTGCCTAAATAGTAAAATTCTAAGAAATATTCCAAATTTTGGTGGAATTCACAATTTAATTCCTAGAACCTAAAAAAGTTTGGGGGAAGGGGAGTAGTGAGCATTATATCCTTGAGAAATTGGGCAACCTTCCTCATAGAAGGGCTACTAGGACTTAAAAATTTACTGTTATTATAAGTACCTATGCAGTAACTTAGTCACCAACGTATATATCTCCTAAATTAAACGTTAATATTGAAGCTTCAACATTATATTCCGATAAAATACTTAGTATGAAACACTATATTATTTTGAAAATGTACTTTTTTAAAAACCCTTGGTTTTTTTCATCACTTGTTTATTTTATGAATTCTATTTAAAGACACAACAATTTAATTCACTAAAAATTCAAGTTTAAACTTCTCTTGGGAATACAAAAATATATTCATATAATTTGAATATACTCCATATTAAAAATAGTATGTATTAAAATTTTTATTTATATTAAACATAACATAATATAAATATGTTAAAGCATAATATTATAGATATGTATATAATCTATTTGGAACAATTTCCTATACTTGATTTATATTAAATGTTATATACGGTAACATTGGATCTTTTAATTAAGCTTCACCTTGACAACATTCATAGTCGTATCTATACATATATATATATATATATATATATATATATATATATATATATATACAATCTGTATTATACGCCTGTGTCTTCATATTTTAATCCAATTAAAAATAAACTTTCTATCATTTTCTAAAACTCTAAAATAAATTTCATATTAAAAAAAAAAATATTTATAAATATAAAAAATATATAAAATGTATGTAAACATATGTATATATACACGTACAACAAAAATTATATATTATAATATATATGTACAAGTATATTAAATTTTCAATACCATTTTTTTTTTTTAATGCTATGTATAATTTTTATTACTGATCCAAAAACCTGCACTTCATTAAAAATTTAAAATGATATTTATTTATTTTTTTTTGTTTTTCTTTTTTTTTTTCTGCGTATGAAATTTTTTATAAGAAAAAAAATACAAAAATAAAATTTTTAACTTGTTTTTCTTCCCTCTCTCTATATCTCTGTCTCTTTCTTTCTTATAACTTTTCAATTTTTAATAACTGACCTTTTTTTTCATCTTATTTATATAATTTGTTTTTTTTTTTTTCCTTTTCTCAATAAAATAAGTCTAAAAATATTTATATTAACTCACCACCAAATAGTCCACCACCCCAAAAAAATTTTTTTTTTTTTTATTATCACCCACACCATTTGCACCATCCTTTTTTAAATATTCAAGTTATTCTTATATTAATTCTTCTGTACCCAATGAACTTTATCCACCTAATAAGGTATAATTTTTTTTTTTTTTTTTTTGTAATGTACCACACTGTTATTTTGGCACTACCTTAATAATTTCTCAAAAAAAAAAAAAAACAACAACAATAATAAGAAAACAAAAAAAAAAAAATGAACGAATAATTTTCATGTACCCTGTTGTAAGGTTATTAAAAAAATAAACACCACTTGTAACAAATTAGAAATTTTTATTCTGTTTATTTTTTTTTTTTATTTTTCTAATAAAGACGAACCCAATTTGATTTTTTCTTGTTTTTGTTTTTTTTTTATTATTTTATTTATGTTTTTTTTTGGACCTAAAAATACGCATTCCTTTTACGTATGAAAGATATAGATGTACAGAATGGAGGAGGAGGTGAATAAATATACGTATACCAAAATTCCAATGTATTTTGTAATATTATTTTTTCGTATTTTCATGTATTCTGTTCTTGTTCTTTTATTCAAGGACACATTAAAATTTCAACAGGACGACGATCTTCGATAACGGTACAAAAAAAAAAACTAAGTAACGGAACACGATATTATTGAACAAATTAAAAAAAGAAAATGAAAATAAAAATTAAAAGAATTAAAATGTATATATAAGAAAGGAAAAGCAATAGAAGAATTTTTGAATGCGAAAACTAATGCTTACTAATACTTAAAAAGGAAGAATTACTGTATTTTGTACACCCCCACTCAATATTTTTGTTTATAACTGAAAAAAAATATCTTCAAAAAAATATTTCTTTCTGTTTTTTTTTTATTTTATTTAATATGAAATATAATGGAAATTTTTAATCCGTAAAATTTATAGCTATTAAGAGCAGTTTGTTTTTTTTTTTTTATTTTATTTTAAATTTATTTTAAATTTAGTAAGTAAGAAATGACGGAAGATGGTAGGGGTATGGTAGGGGAGTAGGGGCTTAAAAATATTGGAATATATTTAAAAAAGAAATAAAAAAAAAGAATCAAGTGATGAAAACAACTAAGGGTTTTTAAATAAGCACATTTCCAAAACGACATTGATAATATTTTAATTTATTTAAATTTTATCAATTCGTTATAAATTATTATTATTTATATATTTGTGCAGGAAATGAGGTGTAACAAACGTATTTAATTAAATGTGTTTTGTTAGATGTGTTCAATTATAAAAAAATTAAAGTATTAATGTTTTGTTGAATGTGTTGTATTTTAGAAAATAAAATATCAAAAATTATGATAATTGGCAGGTCGACAAATATTTTTTTTAATTTTTTATTTAAAAAAAAAATTTTTTATGAATCTAGATTATTTTAAATGTTTTACAGTTTTTAAAACTCACAGTACATTTTCTGGAAATTTTATATAAATAGTAAAACATTCTGATATTACAAATTAAGATTATGCTGCACAGGAACATATCTGTAGTAAGTCTTCAGTATTTTCAGTGAAAGTTTGAAATAACAGCTACAGCCAAGTGTACGCTTTATTGTGTTTCTTGATTTGCTTCGAAAAGAAAATGAACCAAGCAATATAATCAAAGCAATTTGAAAGTTTCTCTCATCTCTGAAATAAAGCCAAATGAAATACACTATATAAATCAAAAAAAATATATTTTAGCAACATTTTTTATGAAATATGTATACAAAAATTTAATAGATGGGGAAATAGATCATTAATGAAACAAAATAAATCTATAAAAAAAATTCCAATTCTTGACAAACAAATTTATCGAATTTAATTTTAAAAATATAACATTTAAACAAGTACGTAATTAAATAAAAACAAAATATTAATTGAAATTAAAAAAAAATTTGACCGAAAACGGATTGGAACTAATGACTCCAGCATTTTATCAAATTTAAAACATACAAAAGGTAAATTACATAGCTTATTCATGCTCAAATTTTTAAGATACAATAAGAAATTATATAAGTCATTTGTTATTTTTTTTTGCGTAATCTGCGTTGTAAAAAAATATAACGGTTGCGATTTTATTTAAGAAAATTGTATTGATATACAATATATGTATGTATATGTGTATAATGAAATTAGAAATAGTTTTTAATTAGAAAAAGTTTTTCTTTCAATTGACTTTCTGTCATTCTGTGACGGGCCAACAACTAGTGTATAAAAATCCATATTATGTATAATATAAGTCAAATACAATCCAAAAAAAAATTGTTTAAAATTTCTCGAATTTAGAATTCGACCTCTAAATGTTAACGTTTAACCTTGAATATATAACATCGTTTAGGTTAATTTTTAATTTCAGCAACCTTTTTTTTTTCAAACTTTTCTGACAAACTTATAGTAATAATCGAAGATACAAACACCTCACCACAGCTCAACCTAATCAGGCTCAAGGAATTAAATTGCGACTTGCACAAACATTTTTGGATGCTTTCTTTACATTTTAATATGACACCTTATTCAGTCTTAAAGAAGTCCTGTAAAATTAAGTAAAATACTTTATTTCCTCAAAAAGAAAATTTGGATAGGTTTTCAAAATAGCAAAATTTTAATTTTTAAACTCTTTTCAGCTCCTAAACATTAATCGTCCCCAAAAAAATTTTCTTAAATGACTTATATTAATTTTGTAAAGACTTAAACTTTTCAAAATATCAGGCTTCAACTAAAGCCATTTGAAGATACGAGAGGAGTCAAATGTCAAATGTTACAAAAATTAAGTTTGAATGACGGTAAATTAAAATACCGTATGGCATACTCTATATAATTATTTTAGAAATATTTTTAAACCGTATAATAGTAACAGCCCAGATTAACAATATACTTTATAGAACTCTTGTTATAACAATTAAAATATTGGGCTTTTCCAGTTTTTGGGAATTTCTTCCTCTACAACAAGTTCCATGAAATTAATTATTTTTTTTACAATATTTATCCATAGTTAAATTCTTATTTCTTTATTCCAATTAGTGTAAAAGTTTTGTCACTACACTGACGGACGGACGCACAGATAAATGGATGGACAGATTTTTTTTAAATGTGCTAAAAATTCAATTATATAATAATAACAGATTCCAGAAATAATAAGATTCCTAATTTTTGATTTTATAAAAAAATTAGAACAACATCTTCGTTTTTGACCAAAAAAATTTAAAAAGAATTTTTAATATCAATTTTATAAACATAATACATAAATAATATAAACTATACTTAAAGTTGCAAGTATTTAACTAATTTTGAATTTGTACAGTTCCACTCCTTATATTAAGAATCACATTAAATACTTCAAAACGCAATAGAAACCAAATGCAAAATTAAAAAACAAGTTATTTTTTTTTTTTTTTTAAATTTTAAACTCATTTCAACCCTGAAGTATTAAATTGTAAAGTGTTTTAATCCCAGAGACTAATAATTAAATTTTTTTTTTATACCCGTATGACTATATATAGTCCAAGGGTATAATAAATTTGCCATTACGTTTGTGACGCAGAGAAGGAGGGGGGTAGATATAGACTCAAGTATGGATCGGATCAGAATCGAAAAATAAATCGATTTAGCTATGTATGTCCGTCCGTCCGTCATCACGACAACTCAAAAAATAAAGGAGCTAGAATTATGAATTTTTCACAAATTCGTTTTTATGCAAAAACCGGAATCGCTATTTAAATCCAGCCATTTTGGTCCACGGGTTCGAGTACCTGCCATACAACTTTTAATTTTATATGAGCATTACTCTATACCTACGGAAGCTGCGTGCATGAAATTTTGCCAAAAATAGTTTAGTATAATGGCCAAAGTTACTGCAAAATTTGATTGGTCTACTGCAAAGGGTTCGAGTAGCTGCCATACAACTCCTTCTTTTATATGAGCATTACTCTACACCTAATAAAGCTGAATGTTTGAAATTTTGCCAAAGTAATTAACCGGATGATATAATGTATATGTTACGGTCATACGGGTATCCCAGAGTTGACACAGTCTACTCTAGTACTCTACTACACTCTTCCTCGTTTTTATTATTGTTGTTAATTTTGTTATTATTGTTGTTGTTTTTTTTGTTTTTGAGTGTTTCTTTGGTTATAAGAGAAGTGTTTTTTTTGTTGTTTTTTATTTTGTAGATTGGGAGGTTCATGTTATTGTTCGACATCATTAAATTTCAATTTGATTTTAAAGAGGAAAATTAAAAAAAAAAAAAAATAACAACATCAACAACAGTTGAAAATAACAACGAGAATTGAACAAAATTTAATTTTCTGTATAATTATGCGATTTTATTTTGTTAAACATTGACTAAATAATTTAAAATTAAACGATTTTTATATGTATTTATAAAAAAATTAATTCGACACGAAAAATAAAAAGGATATTAAATTTCAGTTAATTTTTGTAGTAAATTAAAAACTTTTATAAAAAAATATTATTCAGTTCTTGATAATAGATTCAGGATTTTACAGTGTTCTGCAAAATAAATGCTGAATGACACACTACGAACATTATTTTTTTTTTAAGTTTTATTTTACTATAAAGTTGTACCTATACTTATAAAACTTGTTGTTGCTTTGTTGATGAAAGCTGCACTGACGTCTATTAACCACACTAGACTTTAGATACCTAGGTACAGTGTTTTTTTTACACTCGAAAAGTTTCCGAAATTTATTTCCAGAAAAACTATTTGCTACACAATGAGAGAGTTTCTAGATTCGGATCCTCCTTTTTTACAATTTATTTTGTATATACAATGTATTTGAATTCACAATGTCAAACCGTACAGGCAACGTTTAAGGCAACAATTTTAAAACCATTAAGATTTTAATGAATCAACATTAAGTATATTTTTGTGTTCCAGCATTTGAGAGCGGTTCAGGAATTTAAATTTAAAAAAGTTGTATTTTTAGAAAAGTAAAAATTATCTCAATTTGAAATATTCGCAACCTTTTCATCTTCATCTCTTCATTTTCAAAGGAAAGATCCAAGTTTTAAATTTTTTCAAAGTTAATTTCGAAACTATGTATTTATTAAGAAAATGCAGTTATAGCACAAGCACATGTTAAATTGTAAGAGATCTATATTTAATCCATTCCGCCTTAAGGTACATTAGAATTTCAAGAAATATTATATTTGTATAAACTCTAGTTATTATTGATCACCATTTTCCGTCGGTTCGTCGACACCATAAACCAAAAAATTAAAGTTCTATCTTGAAAAATTTATTAAATTAAAAATTTACTTAAATTTATACTAAATGTTACTAATGACAAACTTAAGGCTAAATCGGATCCTGGTTTCGAATTCTGAAAAATTTCAATAGGATCAATTGCTGATTTAGATTTAAGAAATAGTGGAGCTGGTATACATTTCTCCAAAAATTTAAAACCAGACTTTCAAAAATGATTAAGATAACAACTTGAACCAATATTCTATACTGTTTCTATTATATCCCTAAATGTTGGCATAAATAACAGCTGTGGTTCTCGTACCTCCTATCATCTCCCAAAACCCAAGAATAATATATTCGAAATCAATAAAGATTTGAAGGGGATATTCTGCCTTACTTTTCTAATTTGACTGAAATGTGAGAAGGATTAGGATGGTAATCCGTGCAACTGCTACGTGCCTGCGGAAACCGAACATATAAATGTCCTTAATTCAAAATCTAATAAAGGCATTTGTGTATGCTTTCATTTTATTTTAAAATTTAAAACAAAAATTTGTTTCGAATTCCATTGTCAATGTTAACTTTAAACATGATACTGAGGTTATACTATGTTATAAGTTGCTTTGCTAATAAAATATTTTTACTTACGACACAGTCCTTCAATAAAAATTCATGATATCAATCAAAAGTTTGAAGGACCTATGACTGAACCATTAACCAAATTAAAAAATTAATACAAATTTCAAGAATTACACACCTAAGGAGAATGTCTTCTTAAACCTTATTTCGTGGCATCAAATCTTAGACCTTGTGCCGTGATTATCTCAAAAGAGATTGTTATTTCTCATACGTAATAAGAGCACAAAATTTGAGAACATTAACTTTCGACTATTTTGGAAATTCTATGACTATTACTCGATCACTATGTGAAATACTACATTGTGGTCTTATTTCCCAGAGCCGTATTTTATGGGTTCGATAAACTATATGTTGTTAGTTGTAATCCAACCTCTCAACTCTCATAACACACGAAATGAAATAATAAAATTATAACCGTATCATTGTGCTGCTTACTGTTTATGCACGCATTGTGATGGCTAATACGTACTTGTATAACAACACTACAAAAAAAGTACTGAAATGGTTTTAATTAATGTACTAAAACAGGCAACAAACATTTTATTTCAAAGGTCAAAAGCAATTGCTGACGATAAAAACAAAAATTCGATTCTGTTTATAATTTGTTTCATAAGTTCTTTAATTGAATTTTATTCCAACAAATATTTTTTCACCATTTTGTTTGTTTGTTTTAATTTTTCTTAATTTTCTTCAGTTTTATTTCCTTGTGCAAATAAAAATATTTAATTTCTAACTTTAGAAAAAAGCTTCTGGGAAAATTTAACGTTTCCTTCGATAATAAAAAATTGAAAATTTTTCATTGCAGGGGAAAAATTAAATCTTATTTTGTTCCTTAAAGTCAATTAATATTCTAATTTGATTATATCTAGAAGTAGAATCTGATGTTAAACATCCAAAATATCAGTTAATTAATTGGTGTTAGATTAAAGAAATTTATTGGAATCTTATGGAATAATTCCTTATTAAATTTAGGCTTTATTTGGATACCATTAAAAATATTTATTAGGTTAAAATGGAAATTTCTGATCTTGTCTTCGCAATTTTTGGGTGAATGAAGACTAGATATCATATATTTGAAATATTCACTATTAGCAAAACAGTAGAGTACAATATGTAAAATTTGGAATATGCAGCTCCAGTTTAAGGAAAACCCATTAATTTTTTAATGATTTAACAGTTTGCATAGCGGCAACTAGACGCAGTCTTAGCTGGCAAACCAAGTTGGTTTTTTAAATATGAATTTTTTTTAGTTTTCCTTACAAGTGGAACTACACAAACTTGTCATCTTAGACTAATAAAAATTTCAAGAATTTATAATATCATAAAACCTAATTAGTTCAGAAACATTTCAGATAAGAGACTCAATTAGAACCTAAGTGATGTATTTTAAAAAAAGTTTTATAACAGTTACTCAAACCCACATAACCAATTTGTTCAAAATCAACGGCAAAAAGAGTCTTTGGATGGAAATGAATTTTTAAAGATTTTGTAATCGTTTTTCAGTTATCTATTCTTTTCTCAGTGGAGAGACGAATGAGTAGAAATAGCTTTATAAACTCATTTTTCGAATGTGATCCAAACACTTGAATCAGTATCTAATCTCGTCTCCTTTACAGTGTCACAAACATCATGGTAAATTTTGTATTTATCGCTTAGAATTACGTTTGAACTTTTGGAACTTCAACTGTACGTACCTTAAATTAATTTTGATGTATGATTTAGAAAGAGGAAAAAATTTTGAATATTGATTGTTAAGGATTTCGGCGACGAAGCTTTAAGATTATTTTCTACAAAATTCAATTCCCTAGTTGATATATTTCAGTTTTGCCATAAAGTTTTCGCTTTCACAAACACTGATAGAATTTTTGCAATGTAACTGATGGAAAACTTAAGGAAGAATATAATTTGAACTTTTTGCATCAATAATAGTTATCCTTGGTGATAGTCTGTAATAATATCGTCAGTTCGACAGCTGAATTATAGAAAAACATGCATTTTGCTTATTGGGTTTACACGGCTATTAATAGATATTAAAGCAGAAGCTTATAGTGTGTACAACTTTTTGATGTTTTTCCATCACATTGAAAAATAATTTATAATGGAATTGAACCATCTTTGGAATTTGATCCAAAATATATTGTGTAAAGATCAAATTCCTTAGGAATTCCCATAAATTCTCAATCATACAATATTGGTGTCACAATTTTACTGTTCACAGCAGCTTTTGCTTCAAAATCAGAATAATTCGCTTTTTACAGAATATGTTTTGCACATGTATTTATGTATATGCAAAATCCTAATTTCGGAGTGTTGAATTCAAAATGAGGGAGTTGAAGAACAAAGGGAATATACCAGATTTATATGCATATATATGCGGAATTTTTTATTTAATAATAAACGAACTCCACCAAGATATTTTTTAATGAGATAAAAATAGTATAAATAGATGAGATAAAAGATAAAAATAGTATATAGTATATAATATAGAATAATATAAAATTTATTAATATCACGATGTAAACTTCTTCAACTATCATCAAACTGGCATCTCAGAATGCTTATTTTAATAATCATACCGCACTAATCTTCTAATCATACTATTGCATGCGTTCTTTTTACAAAAAGAGTCAGAATAATTGTCATACATATATTTGACATTTTGAAGCTGCCTGTCATTTGAGAAGTTTATTATTTTTAACAGATATTGAGATATTAAAAATAAAGTGAAAAGGTTCATTGCTGATATTATATTATAATTAATAGTGTTTATTTTTAAATGGAAGAAGTAGGTGTCTAGTGGTTATCTAATAAAAAATATGATTTAACATAACCTATTCAAATGAAATTGCATTTATTATAAAAATTTTAATCAAAGCCATTTACCGGATATTTTTTACTTATCTACTTCCTTTCTCAAAGGCAGGTAAATTGGGATTAGTTGAGACTAGTTTAATCCAGATAAAGGAATGCAGAAGTAAAGGAGTTCAATTATTTAGGAAGCATGGTGACATCAAATGGGCTAGCGGAAGTTGATGTTGACAGCAGAATAAATAAAGCTAGAGCTGCTTTTGGAACTCTCTCAAACATATGAGAGTTAAATAATATCGCCCTGCGTACAAAGTAAAAAATATTTGAATATCAAACAAGGTAAACACCAATATCAATAAAAGTTACAGAAGTATATAAACCGTTATCTACGCCTAATTTCAAGAGTTCGTTGTGGCGAAACCACGAATCAAAAGATGTTTGAAGTCGAGTTCCGAATGTTTTGAGTAGAATCCACAAGACAGACGACGAGTGGATAAACAAAGAAGAACATGGGGAAGTACTATTTTGAAAGAGGCAGAAGCGCAACGCAAAACGTTGTTACAGCTAAAAGGAATTGCTAAGGATCGTGAAAGATAGAGAGGATTAGTTGACGCCCTATGCCCCACCTGGGGTTCTAGGATTCAGTAAGCAATTAAAGGAATGCAGGTCCTATTGAAATGAAAATCATACTTCCAATCCAGGCTTCTACACATTGTTATACTTTTAATATTTTTTTTTATAAAATTTATTAACGTAATTCCATTTACAATGTACTTGTGTGTGTATATACAAAAATCATAGAACTTATATACTAGCAAAACATAATCCTTCAATTTAAAATTCTAAATGTTTAATTTTAAAATTTTTCAAAAATTCACCAAATACCCATAATATTATTTTAGAACCCGTATATTATAACATTAATTTAATTTTTCTATTCATCAATCATTATGACGAAAGCTATATATTATTTTTAATTTTTAGTTAATTACTTGGTTTGCTTCAATTATTCAATATTGAGTTCTGCAAAAAATAACTTCCAAAAACTACTAGGTACTTAAAAAAAAAAAAAATTAGATAATTTATTTAATGGGTTCTAAAAAAAAAAAACAAAAAAAAAAAAAATAAAAAAATATATAAAATATTTCAGTAAAATATATAATAAAATTTATTTAATGTACTATATAAATTAAAATGGTGAATAATATGGGTAAATTTTTCAAATAATTTTCATTTAACCAAAATTTCAACCATTATTTTTCAAAATATCTATATAAGATCAATAATAATATACATATAGAAAAATATATACATATATAATTTTATATAATATAAATATAAAATATATATAGTACAATAAAAATAAACATAATAAATTCCAAAATTGCCAAAATGTCGAAAAATTACTGAACCACATAAATTTGCCCATATTTATTGATTGATGATTATATGAAAATTAGTTTTTTATTATGTTTTGTCATACCTAAATATGGTTAATATGGTTTTGTTGACGAAAAACCTCGGAATTTTCGAAAAATTTAGTTAGTAGATCACAATAATAAGATTAAAACAAAAAATTTAAATATATTAAAACTTGTTATATTATTATTTATATATGTATATTTAAAATTTGACTAACTGACCTATTATACCTAATGTAAAGTAGTAGATAATTTGAAAATTAGGTATCAAACGTAGAAAAAGGGGAGGAAATTGTGTCAACTCTGGAATACCTGAAATATTACAAAATATAAAAAAAAGTTAACTATCTACTTTGGACAAAGTTTTATATTGAGAACTTAAGAAGATCCTAAGTATTATATATCCCGCTGCAGGATGGCCTAGGTCTAATTTGAGTTATACCTAAGGTATACATAAGGTACAAACGTTGGTCATAAAATTAAACCAGTATCAAAGAAATTTTAAACGCCAAGCTTCAATAATATAGAGTTATGCTCATATAAGAAGCAGAGGTTTCATGGCAGCTATTGGGGGTTTTTTGAACAAACTTGTTTAATTTTAAGAAATTAAACGACTCTTATGAGGTTAAAGAAATATCTTTAATAAATGGATTTGCGAAGATTTCCGAATTCTTATTGTTTCAGCTTTTAAATGATCATGCAGAGAGACGGGCGGTCGGATGACAACACACATGCCATACATTTTGATTGACTCACTTTCTGATTTAAATACTAATAAAAAAGTTAGAAATTTAGAAAATAAAAGGGCTGTTAAAAGGGCTTCATTACCGGAATATCCTTCGTGTGGAATTAGTTTAAGTTTTCAATATGAAATTTTTTTAAATTTAATCTTTTTAAAGATTATAGATTCTGATTCTGAAGATGTTTCGCCTCTTGACATATTTTATATGCCCTGCTCTTAAATTTTTAAATGCTCTTAAATTTTTTATATTAACAATTACTAATTTGTATATATTATAGAAGACCTCGAGTTATGTTGTATAAGCAAATTGGTTTTGAGGGGTAGAAGAAATTAACTTTCCTAACTTTGTATTAATTTACAATAATATGTCAAAGTTTGATACGTAAAATTGTTTGAATATGTATTAATTTCAAATCATTTTTATTTAAATATTCAATTCTATAAAATTCGTCGTTTTTAGAGTTAAACGACGAATTTTGGATCTGGTTTAATTAGATTTTTGCCCATCAATTTGCATATATATATTATTTGTTTTCAGTATAATATATTTGGTTGCGAGGGGGATTTGTTAATTTTTCTATAATTATTCTTCTAATTAAAAACTTTCATGATCTACCGGTATTTCATCCCACACACCCCCAGTTAAAAAGCTAAGTGCTTAATTACATACTTAGAAAATTAAAATTTGCAAACTTTTAGGCAAAACACATTACTATATAAACAAATTACGAGGATATTCAACGTACAGCGTTTTTTCAATAATATTCATTTGGTACTTTAACTATTTATGTGAAGAATTAAATGTGACTAATTGTTCTAATTTTGTTGTTATTTTTTTATTTTTTTATTTATATTATGTAGATACAGTGTGTTTTAAAATTATATGACTTTCCAAGCATATTCCTGTAGCTATTTTAAAAGATTATGAATCCACAAATGATTGTGCGTAATATATTATTCTACACAACAACTACATAATAGATTTTTAATATAAGCTTATTTTAGATTACGATATAAACTATTACGATATAATTAACTGATGATAATCATATCGTTTATACAATTTTACGGTATTTTTTTTAATAAATATGATCTATTCGGAGTTTGCATGTTTTTTTGGAGTCTTTAAAGCCATTATAAGTCATTGGTCAAATATAAACTTGGCCTTAGATAAAATATATATATATATATGGCAAATTTAGATATTATGTTTAAAATCTGTGCATTTAATAAGGTATGAAGTACAATGAAAAGTGCAAAAGGCTTAAAGCTGCTCTTGAGTTTAGAAATATGTGAATACGATTAAACCTAATTAAGTGTTTGAAAAGAAATGTATAATTTTTGTGTTTTTTCCTTTCTTCTCATTTTTCTTAATTCATTTAAATTTCGAAAACCTCCTCAGCTACAATTCTTTCCATTTTATCGCGAGTCTTATCTTAAGCTATGAATATTCAATGAGAGTGATCTTAGCGGGTCAGGGAATATTGAGCCATAAACTCATCAAAAGGATAAGAAATTTGTAAATATATCTAAGAAAATCACAACTAACTCAAGGATAATCATATTTAACTTTAATATGCAAAAAGTGTTGCAAATGTTACGCTGAATATGATCATGTTACTCATGGTACGGTATGTTCCTAAAGACAATAGTATCAAACTGGTGTTAAAGTATCATGAAAAAGAAAATTTTTAGTAATTGTTTCAGTGGTCAGGATCACTTTTACCAACTTGTTTTTATAAATAATTTTTTTTATCTACTTCCCCCCTATTATGAGAGGACAGGGACCGAATTACTTATCTTTCAAGGTTAGCTGTAGACATTCAGCGTCACTTATCATCCACAGTGAACTTTAGATACATATTTTCGATTTTCGGAATTATTATTTTCGCTAATTCATTGCAACTCGACTATTTGTTTTCTACAATATTGTGAAGCACTCATACTTTACATACTTCATCTATTGTGACATCTCTTATTATCTTATAAAAGTTACAACTATTGACATACATGTGCATATTTCTGTTCAGGATTTTTTCCGAGACCTCCGATGATCTAAAGGTTGCTGTCTTAATAACTACCTACCTAACTGTTTTAGAGTTAAATGGTGTCTATTTAAAGTGCATAGTAGTGTAGTGATACTGCATTATTCTAAATAATCCTTTGGAATTGCTTTACTACTATCAAGCCTTCCACCTCCGATCTTATTAACAGAAATATTTTTAAATATTTGAAACTCGAATCATATCTATCTCAAGATGAATTTTGAGTATCTCTGCTTGTTTAACTCTAAAACCCTAGGTTTAACCATGGAGATAAATGTTCTCTCAAGTGTTATTTTAAAGTGTTATACTAAATTTGCCATAACGTAAGTGACGCAGAGAAGGAGGAAGGGGTAGATATAGACTCAAGTGTATGTATCGGATCATAATCGAAAAATAAATCGTTTTAGCTGTCATACAACTCCTTCTTTAATATAAGCATTACTCTACACCTAATAGAGCTGTATGTTTGAAATTTTGCCAAAAGTAATTAACCGGACGATATAATGTTTATATTACGGTCATACGGGTATCCCACAGTTGACGCAGTCTACTCTCCTACACCCTTCCTCGTTTTTTACTCAAATGTAATCATTTGTCACATATTCAGAGTATTTGTAGTCAAATATGTATGATCAATATTTACTTAATAAGTAAAATTTTTTTTATTATTTTAAATTTACATTTAATATGAAACAAAATATAAGTAATTTACAATTATTTACAATTCAATATTTATATATAGAACAATGGGGATGATGTAAATATTAAAACTTTATTAAATTACAGAAAGTTATATTTACATTGTATATACAAAATGCTTCCATTGTATCTTTTAAGTATTTAATAATTGAATTAACTCACTGTTGCATCTTGTTAATTTTAAATTAATTATTTATTTACTACCATCTTAAACGCATTAAATTGCACAAACAAATTGTGATATTATTCATACTTGTAATTAAATTTACAAATTGTATATTGATATTCAACTATTGATTTTGAGATGTTTCTAGTACCAAAACTACTTCGAGTCGTGAATAATTGAAGATGATTGTGGAATTTAATTGTTTCATATAATTAATTAAGATGATTATTGAATTTAAAAGAGTAAATATGTTTTTTTAATTTATATTATAATAATTTGATTTTAAAGTTGACAATTGAAAATAATCAACAAATTATTATGTGTTGTGGTGACAAAAAATTGTCAGACACGTTCATAGTAATATTTTTGGAGTACTTTGACGATAATTATTACTGTGGAATAAACATTTTGCAACTAAATTTTAAAGTTGTTAGAAGAAAAGATTTGTTGCAGATGCTGGGATTTGATACTGATTCCGAAAGCTTTTAAATTTCTAAAGATTTAAGTTGAAGTTATGATTGTATTCCAATATATCTACACATATATGAAAACGATAGTTTGTATGTATGTAACGAATAGACTCCTAAACTGCTCAGCTGATTATCATGAAAATTTGTGTATAGAAGCTTTTGGGAACGGAAAGAAATCGTGGGTTAAAAACCCGTTAGGGGTGTGGTGTGCGTTGGAGCTGTGGTGCAAGTACTTAAAATTTTTTGTTCTAAATTATTAAAGCGGTTTGACCGATTGGCTTCAAATTTTCTATGCGTGATGCTACTTTAGAACTGAAATGAGACTATTGTCAAACTTCGAATTTGTTAACCTAAGTCGGCCCGGTGGTTAAACAAAAAAAATTTTGGAAGCAAATCACGTTCAATTTTGCAAATCTTCGGTCAAAAACGAAGTCTCATATTATTTTTCATCCTTCCGTTTCCATTAACTCATTGCGACTCAACAGCTTTTTATAGATTTTTTCGTTATTTTATTCTAATATCTTTAATTTCTGTTAAAGGAACGAAAAATTCGAAAAGATCACTAATATACGCCAGAATCACATAGAGGCATTTTCCAGCACAAATATATAACAATACAAATAGCTACACTCCAACTGCATCTGAAATTATATACACCATACTAATGCAGGAAAACAACAGGGCTGCCGAGCATGACGAATTAACAAGTAAATACTAGATATACCGCAAAAACAAAAGTGATTACTGTACCGATATGCATCAATGTGTACATTTAACCAATTCAAACTAAAGGAAATTCGAAAACTTACAATTGAACTTATAGTAGGAATGGATGACAGCTCTGTATAATCTGAAAATATCTCATAATAATGCTATTAAAAACCTAAGCTCAGATTAATTTTTTTAATACGTCCAATATAAAAAATTTTTTTAATAATCCCGCAACATTTTTGGTGCAATTTAATTAATTATTCCTCAAAATCTCTTATAAATCTTCCGTTTTTTTATTCAAATCGCAATTTAATTATTTTAATTTGATTTTTCACTTAAGTTTTTGCTTTAATTAAAAAAAAAAAATTCCATTAAATCTAATATAAATTCTCAAAAATTTTCCAAATAACAAAAAACTTAATTACGGTATTTTAAAAATTTTTTCAAAATTATTTTTAAAACATTCTGTATTTTATTTTGATGAAAAAAAAAATTTTCCCATTTTTTTCCAACCTTAAAAAAAATTTTTTTGTTGTAAAATAAAATTTCTAAAATAGTTGAAATTGCAATTTTAATTTGATTGCATATTTTTGTACACGTATATATATATATATATATATAGGTGCTCTTTATTATAATTTTGCAATTTTTCCTCAATGCATTTAACAACAAAATCAAAAACAACAACAACAAAAAAATTCAAAAAAAACCAAAAATAAAGTTCACCAAAACTAATTTATGGTGTTCAATTATTTAGAGCGGTATTCAAATACCACATTTTTCCAAAAAAAAAAAAAATAAAATGGAGAAAAAAAATATGACATTTTTCATTTTGTTTTTTTTTTTTTTAATTTCAAAAAGTACCAATACAGGAAATTTGTTATTTGGGTAAAAAAAAAAAATAAAAATAAAAATAAACAGGAAACTATAAAGAATAATAAATAAAATAATATATACCGTTATTAAAATATCGTTATTAAAAAAGCTTTTCAGCATAAATTTTCAATTGCATTGGAAAATTTTTCGAAAAATTTTCACTTGAAATCTAATTGAATTCATAAATAAATTAAACTATGAAATACAGCCGTTATTTAGGTAAAATTTCTGAGGAATAAAAATCTATAGGTTCGATGCGTTTCAAATGAAAATTCTTTATATGGACTTAGTTTGGGTTTCAAGTAAAAGAAAGCCTTTAAAAGCTAGTAGGAAATTTTAAGATTGGTTTCTACAAAATTGTACCAATTGCATCCCATTTGATGCACAATTTCAAAGAATGAAAATCCAAAGCTGCTTCAGTTTATATAAAAGTCTGTTATGTCCTTTCAGGATGGCTTAAGGACTTTATCATTTTTCCTTGAAATTAAGAAGCCCGTGTTTTGAATTTCCTAATATTATATTGGCTTTATCCTCGTTGATGCACAATTTCGAAAACTGAAATCACAAAGCTGCTTCGGTTCATATAAAAGCCTTTGGAACCATATAAGGTGATGGTCATAAGGATTATATCTCTTTTACATGAAAGGAAAAGTCTACGTTCTGAATTCCTTCATACCTAAATATCATAATTCTCTAATAACATCTATCCTCCTTGATGCACAATTTCGAATGCTGAAAAGGGATGACGAAAGCTGCTTCAGTTTATATTAAACTCGTTTGGAGCCATATCAGGTGATAGTCTTGAATTATATCTTTTTTCCATCAAAGCAAATGTCCGCGTTGTAAATTCCTGAATGTTATTACCTTCTTTCCTGATGCCTAATTTCGAATGCTGGAAACCCAAACCTACATTTAATATAAAAATTATTTTGAGCCCTACAAGATGATAATTTTAAGGACTATATCATTGTCCTCTGGAACTAAAAGTCCACAATCTATATTCCTCAATATTATATCAGCAACATTTTTCTTGATGCACATTTTCGAATACTTGGGAATACGAAGCCGCTTTAGTTTATTTATAAAGTCTATATGACCCTATAAATAATGGTTTTAAGGATTATATCTACTTTTCCTCGAACCATAAGTCCGTGTTCTGAGTTCCTCAATATATTTTTATTCTACACTTCATCATAATATGTGCATCAACATTTTCAAATTTTGGAAACCTCAATCTTCTGAAACTAATATGACTAACCATTTGAAGCCGTATGATGATATATAAGATGAAACTCTTCAAAAGTAAAATTCTTTCCCTCTCTTTTATTGAAAATTTCGCGGCTCGAATTCCTTTAATTCCCAATTTAAATTTTAAAAAACCATTTGAAATTGTGTGAAGAACGTTATGATCAACGTCTTCAAACTTATAATATAGTTATTCCCAGATCTTTTAAAATTTCCTGTCCTTCATTACCTTTCCGTCAAGCTTTCCCTCCTCAGGTGTTTCTTAAATATAAAATGGACATTTGTGTTAAGGATTCCACACAAGAGTCTTACATTAAAACACATTGAACAGCACAAGAGTTATGTGTTAGATAAATGATTTTGGTTATGTTAGAGATCAACAATTCCCAGAGGATTTATGTGAACTGGGATTCTAGGAATAACTCCATGTAATTGGGACTATTATATCACAACGTTCAATAGAGCTTAGAACAAACTGATATTAGTTTATGACAGAAATGGACTTGATCAAAAGGACTGTCAATTATATTAAATATAATATCTAAAATAAAATTGAAACGAATTAAATATTAAATAATTTTATAATTTAAAGATATGCATGTACATTTAAAATAAATGTCATTTTAAAAACTTTTTAAAATAACTTTTGATAAATTCAAAATATTTATTTATACAATGCCGGAAGTTTTATAATTTTTTTATTTATTTCATGTTAAACTTGACCGGTTAGGTTATCTGAAACTGTTGTCTCTTCTGTTATTTTGTCCATACATTTAAATGTTACAAAAATAATAAAAATTAAAAAATTTTATAAACTTAAATTTGTAAAATTTAATTTTTGGCTTATTATGTATATGCAATTAAATGCAAGTAAAGTTTTTAATTATATATATGCAAAATATGGGTCGGAAGAGGTTTATTTATAATTAGGTATGTTAGGGTTAAATTAAGTTAAGAGTATTTATTTAAAAACTTAGGGATTTTAAATGTGCAGAAAAATTTATACCACGAATAACATTCAGAACTATTTTTAAACGAATTATAATGCAAATACTTTATTATATTTGTATGCGTGCTAATTTATAAGGGCACGGAGTAATATAAAATTACTCCTCCGTTTGTAACGCAGCTTTCTGGACATGATAGATCTAGACTCGAAGGTATGCATCGAAAATACATCGATCTAGCTATGTGTGTATGTCCACCCACTCGTCCGTCTGTCAGCACATTAATTCAAAAATTAAAAGGGCTAGAGGTTTGAAAATCAAAAAAATCGGTTTCTAGAAAAATTGTAGGTTACATATTATTGTGGTTAATATGGAATCAAGGCTTCGGGTAGCTGCCGAAACTTTCTGAACTTCATATTGGTTCTTATATTGGTTTCTAAACTTCTAAACTAACAACACCTACTGTCAGGTTGAAAAGTATGCAGATTGAATTATATAATAGGGCAAACATTTTTGTAACTTGTTAAGGTTTCATTTTCGTGGAGCCGCCATAGTTAATTTACGCAGTTGAAATTGAAACTAGAAAAGTAAAGTAATATGGTAAGCTTGCTTGCATTTTTTGAGATTTCTGACATAAATGGTTTTGAAACAATAATGCATATCTTTGCAACAACATGGTAACACTAAAAGGTTGAAATTAAAATCCATATGTAATATAATATGGCAAGCAATTTTTCGTAGTTTTGAAAAATTTGGAACTAGTTTTTTAGAAGCTGGCATTGAAAGAACTCAATCTGATGACTGGGCATCTACTGAAACTACGAGGTTAAAATTGAAAATGGCCAAGTAAAGTAATATGGTGAATGTAATGGGAAAGTTGGAAATTAACCGGAACAAATTTTGAGGTTTTTTTATGCAGTCGGTTTAAATTAAATTATTATTAAATTTTTTTTGTATTTTTTTTATATTTATTTTCTTTAAATATAAAGGCACAACGGCTTTGATGATTTATTTTGTATTGAACATCACAATGGGTTGGCACGGGTATTTAAAAATTGTCAAGGGCGACTGTAATCTTCTTTGTTTGTTAGGTTGGCAGTTAAACCTGTGTAAGTTGCAAGTTGTTCAACTTACACAAAAGTTATGGATCTTTTTATGAAAAGTCTCTAATAAATCTATAAAGCCTCATACCTCGATAACGTTTTGGAATAGACCTCACCTCTTCCATTACAAATTTTTCTTTGTTGTAAATGCTCCAGTCACTTAATTCAGTGGGGGAACTGCAATCGGGTACACCTTATGCAAAAAAAAAGCGAAGATATCAATTTCTAATAACAATGAAGTCTCGGTTCTTAAGCTCCCATCTAATGACAATAAGAATCATAATAAAAAATGTCCCTACTTAAATTTAAAATCTGTTTTCTTATGATATATCATTAAGTTTAGAAAAAAATGTACCAAAATACTTCCGAACGGATTCTTAACATTTAAAATATAATATTCTTTACAATAACATTGTAATAAAATTGTTATTTTAATTTTGATAAACATAATTTAAAAAATAAATTTAAAAATAACACATAAAACAAATTCTTTAATAAAGAATGCTGATATATATTCTAAAAATTAAACCAAAAAATAGGAAATTCAATTGATTTCCAACCCTGTTATTTAGTTTTTAAGATGGTCATGTACCATTTTATGATTTTCTATAAAATATAAAAAAAAAAAAATTTACCAAAATGAATTTGATCGTCACGTTAAAGTTTTCAATAGTAGAAAACGTACATGCATTTATGCTTATTAATATCTTTTTATATATGTATTATTATAAATGTACAAACTTTTATACATACATATATAATAGTTACTAACCCAAAATATTACCCACAAATATTCCAATTTTCAAAAATAAATTCCTGTACAGGACATCGAATTTTATCATAAGCAATTTTTTTTTTTTTTTTTTCATATTTCAAAATTCTATTTTTTGTTTCCCTTTCAAAATTGAATATACATATATATCGATCTCTTTCTTTTATTTGTTTTTGTCGTTTTTTTTTGCTTTTTCAATTATGTGACTGTTGGATTTGATATTGACCACACATTAGAAATAAAAATTTTTTTATATATTATATTTGAAGTTTATTGGGATCCAAATTAATTTTGATTATGTTTAGTTCGTGTTTTATTGAATTGCAGAAAAAAAATAAATAAAAAATAAAAATCTAATAGCAAAATAAAAAGAGAATGGATTAGAAAACTAAGTCCAACAACATTAAGTCGATCAATCGACATAATTATACCCTACATCTGAAAAATTCAATTCAAAGTTACACGAACCGCCTTTCATTTAATTTCAGTTGATTTCAGGAACATTAGGCAAACAAGACAGAGGTACCCTGTACCAAGTTTAAAATTTCTATATTTATTACTTTTAAAGATATGCTAAGTTATGGAAGTTAGCCGAGCAACTGTTTGTTCAAGATCTCTTTTGGGTTTCGAGGGATGCCTTCACGAAGGTCTTCTCTCGCACGTCTTGGGGAGAGAGGTCGAAAGACCCCCTGATGAACCGGACGTGTCTACCTGTTTGCAGAAAGATACCGCCTAAATAATTTAACGGACATAACGGGAACAGAAGATTCTTGTTACACAATTCAAAGTTTCTATCTTTTTTAATCCCGAACTTGAGAGGTGTGTGGCAGATATCGGAATCATCATTTCAATTCATTCCGATCAATTGATTCAATTCAAACTTAGGGAAACAGAAAGAAACACCAAATGTACCGAAATTGAAGATTCGGTCTCTATTGGTCTCGTAGATATACTCGTTTCCCCTTAGTTCGATCAGAAGTTTTCAGAATCAGAACCCTTTTTAAAGTATTCCTCATCTTACTAGTTTTAAAAGATTATTAGGTCACTAACTCTTAACTTTAAGAGTTACATATTTTTTTAAGGTAAAGGTACGTTTAAATACCACAACATTAATATTTGCCAACTTTAATAAAACTAAAAGTTGTTTGGCGTAAGAAGATAAGCTTTTCCAAACTTCATGGCCTCGAGCTTGACATTGATAAGAAATTAGGCCTAAATAAAAAAGTTGTTCTACAGTTGCAAGTTCGTTTACAGGATCTAGTGTCGTTTAAAATTTATTTATACATCTTAATTTAAAATCTTAAGTTATTTGGAAGCTTTGCTGAGTAGGTCAATGGGCGGGATAGTCAAACAAAGTGAAGCTAATATGGAAATTTCTCGAAAGAATGTTTAAAAACTGATCTTCCATGTAAATTTAAATACATTTGACTCTCACTGAATACTAGACCTTAACCTTATAGTTCTGTTTCTTTTCTATAGTCAAAACAAACTATAAATTGCAGATCTAAGTTCCATCAGATGACTCCAAAATGGTACGTTTTAGCTAATTCAAACATTATTAGATTAGTTTAATTTGGAGTAACAATGTGAGGCTAGGTGAATGAAGTTTTGAGTTTGCTATAAAAACGTAATTATTTTACTTCAAAGCTTATAATAACCCTCAATTCGAATTCTCTCATTTAGATAATATATTTTAAAAATAAAACCGTCTAAAGCAAGCCGGGCTCATACTTTAAATTTTGACGTCCAAATTTTATGGAGTTATTTAAAACTAAATTTTAATATGACAAATTTTCATGAATTAATTTGATAAAATCGTCAACGTAATGTCATTAGGAGCCAACGAATTGTATTAGACTCCACCTTAAATCAGAGATCTGCCTTAGGTTTGAGCGAACGTAATATAAAATATTTCTAACTGAATCCCATCAATTTCTTAATATACGTTTATATACCATATATAATTTTGAAGAATCTTAAGCCTAAAGCCGTCCTGCATTTGGATTTCATTTAAAAAACAAATATTACGAACCCAAAATTAATTTAGAGTTCTTTGGTAATATGTTTTTTCATAATACCATCACAGTATGCAATTTATATTATTTTTAATATAAAAATTGGGAACAATGAGGACATTTGACATACAAGTAAATGTGCTCTCTCAAATTTATTTTTTTTAAATTTTTCTCGCACTAATGCAGAAAATACATTATACATAATATGTATTTACAGATATATTATATAATATTATTATATATCAATATTCAATACCTATGCATAATGTAAACTTCTTCAATAATATATTACATAATTCCTTAAAATAAATCAGTTTCAAAATAAAAAAACAAGACAATATTTATTCTAGAGACTTATAAAATAAAGTAACGAATGTTGAAAAGAGAAAACTATATTAGAATTGTGAAAAGGTAGAAAGATATAGAGAGATATAGATTAGACTATTGTGACCTCTTTTATTTAATAATAATACATAATTTTTCAATATGTACAGGAAATAAATATTATTTTCGCTTTTATTTCTTAGTTTCCTTTTTTTCTTCTGTGTTTGTGTGTATTTTTTGCTGACATTGTCATTATTTTGAGTTTTTCTCATTTATTTTTTTTTTTTATTTTTCGGATCCAATGCTGACCACAAACATATTACTTTAAATAATAGGTCAGAATCAACATTTTTGATTGATATTTTTATTTCATTTTTTTTTTTTATTATTTTTTAGTTGTGAGAAGAAAAATTTATTGCAAATAGTTTTTTAAAAGTAATGAAATAAGGGGAAAAATCTATAGAATATAAAAGTAGGTACTCTTAATTCTATTGATACAGTGAGGGTCAAAAAAATTAAAACAGTATTGTTCTCACAATATTGGTTTATTTTAAGTCTTACGAAACATCGTTTTAGATTAAAAGTTCGGAATGTATAAAATTATTAAGTCTATTTTGTGATAGTCTTGGTAATTTTTAAATTAGGTTATAAAGTCTAATAAATTAGAGAATAATGAAAATGAGCAATAAATAAGATAATTCTTAGTAACTATGATTATCTATATCTGACTAATGGCGTCACTGGTAAATACGCTGCGTTAATAGAGAGTATTGTAATATAAGATAAGATTTAACATAAATATATAAATAATTCTTGTGTATTATCCTACACAGATGGCGCACAAAAATTAACATTTGTGTATTCATAATCTTATACAATAGCTACAGCCGAGTAATCACCCGCTAAGTGAATATAACTATTAAATAAACTGAAGTCTAGTCTAAATAGACTTGGCGAATTCATATTATATTTAAAGGAGTGGAAAAGTAATAAGAAATAAACCATTTCCACCTTTGCAACAAGAGACCCATTTATTCATGGTTAAACTTTCCTAATATTGTGAAGAACAAAACTTCAAATAATAAATTTCAACACCTTTATAGAGAACAATTTACAATTTAAGAAAAAAACATCTGGAAATAATAATTATAGACGGACCAAGAACTGATAAGAATGTCGCATTTGGCGCGGTAAGAGAAGATGGCACTATCATAGTTCAATAGCTGCTCGCAACTTGCGGAAAAGTCTAGAAATTGCAAAAGAGAACAAACAAAAATCTCTAGTATGAGCCGATTGCTTATAAGTATTCCAATCTATACAGAATACAAGGAACGAATCCAGCCCATAATTATGAAAGATACCTAACTTTTCAAATGAAAAATAAAATTCAAATCAAGTGGGTTCCGAGTCTTAAAGGAAGATATAGCGGTTCGCTGATTTTGAACTTATACTTCACATATTAAAAGTAAAATTCAATAATCTGCATTTAAATTTCCACTTCGCACATTGATGCCATTTTCTAATAAATCAGTACAGAAACTATAAGACGTCCAAAATGATTTTAAATATGATAGAATTTGACTGTGCAACATACACCCTAATTTAAACAAAGAAGAATATTTTCCAAATTACCAGCTACAATTTCAGTTAATATGCAGCAAATTGAGATTAGGACATATCAGCTTAACATATTCATGTGTTAGATTTGTAATAGATTCCTGCTAATCATTATATATATCCTATCCGAATGCACCGCCATCTTCAGCAACACGAAACAGTCAAATCTCATCTTCCAAATAATATTAGAAAAATCCTCAAATTCTACACAGATATACATACATTCCATTATAACAAAAAGTAGATAATAAAATAAATAATAAAAATCTTTAAGAGAAAAATTTCGATATCTTAGCTATAAGCTCAGAAGTCATGACAGTCTACCTAAATGAATAACTTGAAAATTAAAATTGTACAAAAAAATTATAAATTAAATAACTATTGTTTATTTTGTACACAATTTTTTGATTGAGACTGTAAAATGATCAAATAGTGAAAAATTGCTAATACTATTTCAATGCTCCTTTTATAAAATATTGTTTCTATTACAGCTTAAATATAATATGTATGTATGTTTTTATTATGTTGAATACATATTAAATTAATATACGTTCAAAAACTTCTTCTATGTAAGTTATATACCACTTCGTCTATGTATGGATATATTATTATCCAATTTTATACTATCCTATCTATGTATATTTTCTATTTGCTCAGTCATGTTGATAAATTTGTTAAAATTCAAATCGAACAGGAATATCTTTATTGTTGTAAACAAAAACAACAACAAATAACAGTAAAAAAGAGTAAAAAATAAAAAAAAAATAAAACATTTTTTTGCAAAAAAAAATAATAATATTGTCAAGTCCTTGCATTTATATTGATGATTGTTATATTGATGTAGATATATATGTGTGTGTGTGTTTATCAAAATATTATTGAAGTAAACCAAAAAAAAAAAAAAAACAAAAATAGTAAAGTAAAGAGCTGGACAAATTATTATGCAAAAAAACAAAACAAAAATATTAAAAATAATAAAAAGCAATAAGCCATTTTTCAAATTGAATTAATTTAAAATTTGACAATTGGTTGAATAAATATTTAAAGTGGTGAAAAAAAAACCATAAATTTGCAAGTTTTTTTTTTCAGAAAATTAAAACTAAAAATAAAATTTAATTAAAATTTTTGAAATTAAAAAGTTTTTCAATAATACAATAAAGTATTTTGTATAATACATATGGTAAAATAAAATTTAGAAAGACCTATTCAAAGAATGGAGAAAAATAAACTTAAGGAACTAGGGACATTTAGATGACTATGCAGATACAAGCAGAATAAGATTCAGTAACTACTAGGTACAAACTGCGTTTTAGTAAATGGTTAGATATAAATGAGAGCTTGTAACAGGAGAATTCCAGTTTTTAAATCACTTCGTTTGTTAATAACTACAAAAATATGATGCCAAAATGTGGAATCTTTTGATACACCTTGATTACACTTTAAATCGACTCTAGGTACTGATACTTTCTACACTTATGGAAAAGGTAGGGTTCATAAGAACTTCTTCAAACCCACCTGATCAACTTTGGGGAAAACATTTGTTAGAATATGGTTCCATATACGAGATGAGCGCATGACAAACGAATTTCCATAACCCGTGTTTCGCGTCTCTGTTGTCCTCCTTGGTTCCTGTTGAAAAATCTTGAGTGGATGTATTAATTGCTTAATTTCTTTAAAACAGGTGTTAGTCCCTGTAAGATAACAATAAAGCAAGGTCTGTGTACCAACTGTGCGACGATAATTGAGTTGAAAGAGCGTTGAGCTGACGCTGGCAGCATTTATAAAACGTATAACTCTATTTTAAACGTTATCAAGATATCTCAGTTTCGTAATAGAAGTATCAGTCCAAATGTGACAATTTTATACTAAATTTTTGTCCTAATATATGTTTTATAGGTGTTAAAGAGATCAAAGAGGTAGAAGTAAGTTTTGCAGTGAGACAAAAAACACAAACACTCAGTAGCGCCCTTAGCTACTCCAAAAATATGATTCGGTCAAGTCAATTTTTGGTTTTGTTCTGTAGTCTGTTGTATGTTGCAAAGCTTTTGTTTTATAAGACTTTAGAAACTCATGAAAATACTTTTATTTAGTATTCTACATGAAGTACCTATATATATTTTAGGAATTTTAAAGGAACACATTAGATGAAGTATATGTCCCACCCCATTTATGCGATATTAGTGTACTATATTAATCTCCCATACCAAACTTCTGCCCCATATACTTTTTGTAGTCTATAGATTGAATTTAAGCTTAATTGCTTTAAAAAAACTTCTAAAATATGAGAATCAAAGCCTAAATAGTTATGTGATCAATCAAAGCTCCCTACAAAATGTCAAACTATGCTTTATCAAAACTATTCCATATTTAAAAAAATGTTCCCATGTCAGCTTCTCATTATTTTACAGATAATCCACTATCAAACGAAATTTCAAAATTATCGAAAAAACCAACATATCAAATATATATACAATATACATATATTAACATTCTATAATACATCATATATACTTTGATAGAATAATTAAATAAAAATAACCATTTTAAGTTTTATTTTTTTCAAAAAAGTAAGAAGAAGATAAAGAAAAATCAAAAATAATTTCTAGATAAAAATCTCAAAGATACAAAAACAAAAGATAAAATAAATTTTGTGTTGGGTTTTTTTTTTTTTAAATAAATCGTAAATAGAGAAAAAAAGGGAAAATTTATTTGTAATTTCCTATCACATACAACAATTCCTAATAGTTCTATTTCAGGACCACTTGAACGTGCTCTTTGTATAATATATTTTTTTTTTTGTTTGAGGTTTTCCATTTTGTTATTTGTAGTTGCAATTCTGTTTTTTTTGGTTGTTTTTTTTTTTTTTATTGTTGTACATTTCCATTTTTACCGTAAAAATTCTAAAATTCCATACTTTAGTTGTATCCTATTTGATCTTACATACGAAATATTGTTTTGATATATAACTATAGATTATATTATTTTAAATGAATAGTGTGTATAAGAGTGTACAAAGAGGCTTTGATAATTTTTAGGGTTGTGGGAGAATATTATTAGTTGTTCTAGTGTAGGATATTTTTTAAATAATACAAGAATGAGTTTTGCAATGATTGTAAATTATTTTACTGAAGAATATCTAGGTTTGCTTATAGCTGTGTTACAGATCGATGCACCTATGGAACAGAGTGGTTTGTTAGAACAGTCTGTTTCTATGCTCTAACAGTCGAACAATTAGATCACTGCAAAACAAATTAATTTATAGCAAGTTTTTTATAATAAAAGATTTTCTGGTTGCTTTTCGTACTAAGTGCAATATGTTCTGGGACTCATCAAACAAGATTTGTATTTACTTAATAGATATTTTACACTTAACCCCCTTCCAATTCATATAATCCCACAAAACGTTTTCTCAAGGACCATTTTTTTACCGATGGTTCATGACTTTGAATATTTTTAACTCAAACTTTGCTCTTTAAATCATACGGCTTGAATTGTAATTAATTTTTACATTTTATGATCTTCATGCTTCCTCACTTTCTACTAACAGCTTCGATTACTTAACAACTTCAGTTTGCAGCCACATTGATCTAAACAGTAGTGGCAGTAAGGATCCCTTAAATCTTACTGTAAAACTACAATGGAAGAAAATTCAATACCTTTAATAAAATTAAGGTGTTCAAAGTAATAAGAGATTATAATATTTAACACAATATCGAAACATTTGAATAATTAATGAGTCCTAGAAGGAAACATTTGAATAATCAAACTCTCTTCAAATTACATCAGCTGAACAATCCCGGAAAACATTAAAATTGTAACTGCTGATGCTTTTCACTAGCAACACTAATCATATTTTTCAAAAATATTTCACTTAAATTTTTTGGCGAAAATGATAGATATAAGAGAAAATTAATTTCAAATTTTAAAATTATTTGACGAAGACAAAAGTTTAACTTATTATAGAACCGATAGCAGTGTTTGTTCTAATTGTTAGGGCTGGTATTTTAATTACAAGGATGTTGTGTGTTAGACGCCGGTAGAAAGTGCTACCAGATACAATACTATTTTATATGATTCTGCAAGACATTGCTACTTGAAAGAACCGGTAACCGGTTAGAACTGGTGACCGCATTGAACCGGTATCTGGATAGAATCGGTTGCAGCGTCTGTGACAGTTTCCGGATAACAAATGTACCATTTTATCAGATGTAAAAGAAAGTAATAAAACTATAAATTAAAGCTGGAGGAGACACTTTATTGAATAAGATTGCAGCTTCTTCGTAAAGAAAACTTGTAGTTACTTTAGTTTTCTTTTGGATCTAAAAATGATCAATTATCCTTCTTCCATTTTGTTGAATTCTAATAATTCTTTTATTGAAACTCTCTAATTTGTTTTGTTTTAAAATACTAATATTAGAACTTTTACTTACATATTGTTCTCTTTTTATTATTATATTCTTTCTTACAATTTTTATCTATATTATTTGTTGCTACTCTGATAATTCTTTCTATTCTATTTCTATTCTATATTTTTTTTTTTGGGTATGAAACGATTTTGACAACAAGTACATGTTTGAGTCTTAAAATAACATTTTAACTGAATTGGCATAGCTTTGCTTCACATGCAAACAAAATTCTAAAAACAAAATCAAAACAAGTAAAACTACACGAAGGAAGAAACAAGGAAAACTATATATATATATATATATATATATATATATATACATCTAGAAAGAAAAGTCTATTTAATTTTATTCTATTTATTTATCTTTTTACGTATTCTTCTTGTACTGCTTCTCTTATTTATTCCCAAATGTCCATTATATATTTCGTTAGAATTTCTGCAAGTAAAACAGGATTCAGGATTCAGGATTTCTGTTTTTTTTTTTTTTTTAATTTTTGCCTACTTTAGAAACCTCGAGACCAAAAATTAAACGTGCACTAAAAGCACAGCGGAAAACTTATATAGAGAGAATGAGAAGGAAATACAAAAAAAAAGAAATGATAAAGAAAATTGTAACAACAATAACAAAATCAAGAAATAAAACAATAAAAAGGGACAGAAAAGACGATGAAAATATTTTGACATACAAAAAAAATTGAAATTTAGGCATATAGAATAAAACTAACAAAATTATAATACTGAGTCCAGTTTTTAGCAGATTTTAAAAAAACATTTGAAAAAATGTACTAAGACAGTTTAACTCTGTTCGTCTGCTGATTCGACCGTTTGTCCGTCTTTCTGGAAGTTTACAAACCTTATATATTTATGTAATAATTAGGTTCCATGATACATGAATTGATCAGCGAGATCTAACACCTACTTTCTTGCTATTACGATATAAATTATTTTTTTTCATTAGTTATGATTTGATCAAGAATTGAACTCTAGAGGCTTAGTTTAAAAGCCTGACTTACACGTCCTATTACCAAACCTTTGTACTGCTTGAAGAAATTAGATTTTAAATAGAGAAGTGTTTTACAAAGTTAATTATTTTAGGAAATAACTTTTTTTGTTGCCCCACCCGTTATAAAACTACAGCTATAAGGTCCGAGAAAGCTCTATGGTTAAATAGTTCGAGCTAAAGTTTTAAAATTTTTATTTTCAATTTACAAATGCCAAATAATAACTGCTTTTATAAGCTTAGAAAAGTGGGTATCTAAAATAAATGCAAAGGGTTGCCAATGTACTTTAATATTTTAATATTAAAGTACATTGGCATACAAAAAATAAAATAATAATAAAAATTTTTGATCCTTTGTATCTTTGAAATGTTTTAAGTTAAGAACTTAAAATTTTTGAGGACGGTAAGATCCTTGATTCATTTAAGAAAAAATTCTTTCTATCGTCTTTCGTTTAGGAACTGTAAAGATCTAAAAACAGAAAATTCGGTTATTCTTAACAACAGTTCCTTAAAATAGTTGTTCCATGTTGTCGGAAACGCGTAAATCCTATGTGAAAATATATGTAACTGTGAACACTACAGCTCTTGTAAATTTCAATCGATTTCAATGAATTTTGGTAAGCATGTTTTCTTCGTCAATAGTGAGGGCCAAATCGAACCACGGGTTCGGTAGACCACGAGATCTGACTACAGGCTCCCACACAAAAATACCACACTTTTCAAGAAATTTCGACTGCTAATAGTCACAATTAGTTAAAATTTGTTACATAGACTATTAGTGGGTTTCAATCAAGAGTAGCTTTCATAAATTTATTCCAATGTCATTAGGATTAGAGATTTTAGGAGTTTTGGGGAAAACCAAGTTCTAATGATTCATCAAAATTTTAACAGATTTTAATGAAAAGTGGTGTGAATATTTTTTACTAAAAGAAAGTACAGGTTCACAGATGTGGAAAATTGGACCACGGGATCGGGAAACTCACTTATAAATAAAACACGACTTTACAAGAACTATTAAGGGATTTTAAAGACTTTATATTCCAATCCACATGATGCCAGAAGAAAAGCTTATATAATCCACCTTGGACATATTTCTATGTTTTGTTTTTAAATAATAAAGCGTCCGCGAAGTTGAAGAGAATATCTCTTGATTTTGTACAATTTTAGTTTATTTTATAATTTATAATGAGAGATGACGTAACGTTTTAATGAAAGATTCAAATTTTTTTTCCATGGAAGCGGAGAGGTCGTTGAAAATCATCATAATTAGTTTTGTGGGTAACCTTTCGGGCTTAACCGTTCCTCTCTCAAGGAATATTAAAATTAAAACACTGAATATATTAAATTATTAAAAACCAGGAACTTCGGTACCTGTGTATATTTATTCCAGTTTAAAATTTAATTTTGAAGCTCTAATTTTATATTTCAACAGCTTTTCGTAATTCCACAGGGCTTGTGTTGTACAGTTTTGGAAATGTGCTTTTTCAAATACTCTAGATTCTTTACTCTAGTTACTTGTTTTTTATATTTCTACAATATTACAAAATGCTCTTGAATTGGTACATATTTGTATAAATAATTGGAATACAATATAAATGTATGTATGTACTTGTTATGTTCCCAAGTTTTTTTTTTTTCCTAAAATATAGGGAATTTAAAATACATTAATACGTATACATTTATCATTAATACGTGCAGTTGTATAAAATAGTTGGACATTTGGTTACCTAATACAAAAAATTTCCTATCATCATCATCATCATCAATTTGTACATTTTAACACAAATGCCGCTCTTCTTGATTGCTATTGTATGCTTTTCTAATAAAAAAAATTATTTTCCATTATAACGGAAGCCTAGAAGATGTATGCGGTCCAATAGAACAACACAAACAACACAACATAACAAGACAAGTAAAAGCAATTTAACTTAAATCAAGAGACAAAATGGTAGATAATACAATTGTATGCATACTGTGAATCCTCAAAAAAAAAAACAATCAACAAAACAAAAGGAAGGCTGTTAACATAAGGAAAAAACAAAAAAAAAACAAAATAGAAAAAGAAAACAATAAAAAATGCTAATATAGGATAAAATCAAAAATGACCAACGCATATATAACTTTAATGTTTGTGAACATTTGGTTAACAAAAACATTCTTTATTTGTTTGAAGCTTTAATATCAAAGTGTTTGTTTTTTAAATTAAAAATGTATAAATTGTCAAAGAATCAGAAAGGAAGGAATGAAAAGTTTATAAAGGATGTTTTCAACTCGATTGTCCGTTCTTTGGACGTGGTAAAATTAATGAAAAATGGTATTGAGGCAGGATAACTATATTTTACAATGTCTTGGATATACTTATGAGGTTTTGAAGATTTTGTATATCATCTGATCTGAAAATCTATAACTAGAGGCATCTTAGCTTATAGCTATAGCTATGGTGCTTAATATACTGATATGCTTATATATATTACAAAATACCATTTTAGAACACATGTTGGGAAATCAAGTGGGACAGGTTATGAGTTGTAGATTTTAATATAAGAATATGTACATAAAACCCTGAGGAAATTGTGGAAATAAAACGAAACGTTGACTCTTAGATAAATTTGAATTGGTTTTTATTTTCAAACCAAAGAAAATACTAAAGATATAAAATAAGAAATAGTTTATAGTCTTCTTCCTCGAAATGGTACAGAATATAGATTCTTTGCCTAAAAACTAGTTTGAATTTTTTAAACTCCACCAATCCCAGTTTGAAGTGACGACTGTCGGATCCAGTACATATCCTGTATAATTTTGTTAAAAAAAAAACTAGTTGGAAATAAAAATGTAAGTTCTATCAGAAGTTTTGAAAGAATTAATAACCTATTAAAGTGGTTATTAATTCGATCAAAACTTCTGATAAAACCACCTCATGTCCAGATTTGATTGCATAACTCTTTTACAGTGGCAACATTAAACTATAATCAGTCTAAGCTAAGTATTTTCGCTTGTTATATTTAACAAATACTCTGACTTTTCTGTAGTTCTATTCATGATTTATCTTTCAAGGATTAAAATCCAATACTAAACAGATACCCGTAGAAGGATATAGAAATTTTAGACAATTTAGTTTACCAATTATATTATTATTGCATATATTATATTTGTTTTTAGGCTTATTAACTAATAATGACATTTTTGTATGACTTTATATTTATAGCTTTTAAAACTTTTTGAATTAATATTTCGACAAATTGATTTGGAGAAGCATTTAGAATTCTGAATATTCAATACAAAAAATGACTTTACAATTTCAGTTGTTCTAAAATATATTCTAGTTATTCACAAACGAGTTCTCTTAACATTTAAGATAGGTACCTACCTTGAAATCATCTTATATTTGGTTTGTCAATATTTATTCATTAGTTCTATGTTTATAATCTTCTACAACTTTTGAGATGAATTCATGCAACTTTAAAGGATGATAGATATTCCGTTGATCAAGTTTCTACTCAAGAATATCTGGAAAAACAAAAGTGTATTGAAGCACTGGATACCATGAAAGGTTACAGTAAAACGTTTTACACTTCAACATTTAAATTAAAAATGTAATAACATAATGCTGCAAAAGTTTCTACTGCACCCGCTAAACGCCTAATGGTACAAGGATCAAGTTTTTAAAAATTGTATTTTAGAATGAAAATAAGTTATCAAATTGCCTTAGACAAAATTTTTAAATTCCTTCCCGTTTCAGAGCTAAAAGTGACAATAATTGACTAAAGGAATTTTAAGGCACTAGAATACATTTAATTGTCTTTTGCCTGAACCAAGGCAGAGATCAGTTATTTCATTGTTTCAATACATCATCAATTCAACCGTTTTTTGGTTCATATGAATTCGATGAAAAGTAATTTTTATAAAGAAAAGAACCGCCAGATTTATTGTATTTATTTGCTTAGTAGAATAACCGAGGAAATACCGTTATCCAAAAATTTAATTACGAATTTCGATTTCTAGAAATGGCAAAACCATTTTTAATACAAAACTAAGTTAATATACTTATAATTTACTTTGCAAATTATATTATCAAATACTTATCAATATGTCGTCAATCTGGAACAGTGATTGATTAGTGAGTAATGAGAATACTAGAGAGCTTACAATGCGTCCTCTGAAGTGTATAGACTTTTTATCTGTGTATTTTGTCTTCCTTGGCTTTAAATTTTCTTAGACCTTAAACTTTTTTAAATGTGATAAGTAAAGCCAGTGATGTTCAAATTAATTTTTAATAAATTATTGAAGTCAGAATGTTGGGAACTGCAGCAAAGTGTACTGAGAAAGTGGTTTTTTCTAATGTGCAAAGATCTTAAGTGGGCTTCACCAACTGATACATAAAAAATGTTCAACTAAAAGTTCTACAAGTCTTACAACATAACTTGTACTTCATAATACCTGTATCAAAGAAACTTTTTTTATTTAATTTATTTTTCAATAAATATTAAAATAAAAAACTCCATGTCCAAGGTTTTTTTACTTATCGCTGTTTAAACAGTGCAATCTGTATAAATTTACACATTCAGCTAAAGGTAAACAGTAACATTTTCTTGGAAGTTTCTGTTGCAATTGAAACTGAAACAAATATAGTTTAACAACAATTTTTTTTTTAAAGTTTGTAGTTTTTCTCCCTCCCTCTCTCATATTTTCCGTAAAAATAGATTTTCTTTATTATTGTTTTTTTTTTTTATTTATTTTGTTGGTTTTGCATATACGAGTATAAAAGTTAAAAGAAGCCCAAGTGTGTTGCAAAATTTATATTTATGTATGGTTTGTTAGTTGGCTTGGTTTTTTATTTTTTTTTTTGCAATGTTAACGGTATTATTAGTTTCTGTAATTTTTTTTTTTTTTATATTTTCTTTATTTTTTTTTTTAAGATATAAAAAAAATTTTTTAGAAAATTTATGTACGAGTACGTGTTAATGTTGAGTTTGTGGTTGCGTTCTGTACAATTTATGCCCAGTTTATGTTCACTTTGAGAATATAATAGTTTATTATGGTATTGCTATACTTTTAAAGTTTATTTCTATTTCACTTTTCTGTTTTCTTACTTTTGGGTTTTTCTTTTTTTAGAATGTGGTCTATATTTTCTAGAATTATTGGCTTTGAGTCTTTTACTTTACGAAATTTACGCTTAAAATTAGGAGACTAGAAATACGGCCCTGCGGAATAAAACCCTTCAATGAAAAATTACACACAAGGGCTATAATATATAATATATAATTTAATTGCTTTTAGAGAAATACTCGTACAGTCCTGAGGATTTGTCTGGAATTCGGAATTTGGTGGTTGAATTAGAAGAGAAATAATACCCGGAGTCTTCTTTCTTACACTTTTCGACATGTAAGTTTTTAAACTGGAAAGAATGTGGAATTATATTAGAAATCAGAGTATTCCCCCTTTTCCAGATTATTTTTGTGTAGGTGAGATTCTGAATTAAGAGATGCTTTTGAGGTTGCATTTTAAATAGGAATTAGATCCTCCCGAATATCCCATATCCAGAATATCCCGACATATGAGAATTAAAAATCCGAGGAATTATTTCTCAAGAAATAGGAGATTAAATTGAAAGAGATATAACAAACACATAGTACTTTATTTCTCAAGAAGTCCAAGATTAAATTAAATGAAAATTAAAAGCCCGATATTTCAACCACTATAAGAAATAACACCCTTTATATTGTTTCCCAGGACATTATTTCATGCCTCCTTACAATTGTAATTGAAGAAACATTTTCATTTTCCAATATTTTCTAAAGGCAATGGCTACTGGATTTTTAAGATGGGGTCACGTAATTAATTTTGAAACTGGAACGACATTTCAATTATCATCAAGCATTATTTAAATTGATATTCAAGCATTTTAGGATATATTTCTGTTGTTATTTTATTTTATTATTTAGCTTAAAAATTAAGTAAAAAATTTGTGACAATGTCTTCAGCAAGTGAATGCAATATTATTAATGCAGTTAAAAAATTTGTGACAATGTCTTCAGCAAGTGAATGCAATATTATTAATGCAGTTAATGACTAACGTTAGTGCTGGTAAAAATATCAGTTATTTATTTTATTTTGTAGGTTATTACACTGGATACAACTGAATTTCGATAAAATGTGGTCGCAGATATAGTAGATGATGCTTTTATATGATTGCGTTAAAATATAAATTAGAAATTTTCCTTCTAATTTTAAATATTTGAGCGGTTGCATGATTAGATACTGTACTACCTCGGTCAGTGGAGCATGTGATTAACCCGAAGCACAGTAAGACTGCAAATATTCAGTTTTTTTTGCAAGAATTTAGTTATTTATTTGGATTTCTAATATTACATAGTGAGTGGCAAAAACCAGCTTGAGAAGTTTCAGTTTGATTGTCAGTTAGTTAATTTCTATTTGTTTATTTCCATCCGTTTCCTAGAAGAAGGCAGTAAAATGCACAAGATATCGTTTGACTTTCCACTGTTAACTTGGCCTCATTATCTAGTTTAAAAGATCATGAGCTTCACTAGAAAAATCCGTAATTTAAGCGAATTGCATACTTTTAGGCGAATATTAATTGTGAGTTTTATTGGCTAAGTGAAAATCAACGATATTTTAATGATACACTAATTAAGAGAAAAAGTGATTAACTATAAAATAAAACTCCTATTAACTGAATTACGATAACAAATAAAAAAATTTTCTGTACAGAACCGACCGCTCTTACAGATGTTACTTATACCCGTATGACTATATAGTTAAAGGGTATAATAAATTTGCCATTACGTTTGTGACGCAGAGAAGCAGAGGGGGTAGATATAGACTCAAGTGTATGGATCGGATCAGAATCGAAAAATAAATCGATTTAGCTATGTATGTCCGTCCGTCGATAACTCAAAAACTAAAGGAGCTAGGATCTTCAAATTTTCGCAAATTCGTTTTTTTGCAATAGCCGTCATCGCTATTTAAATCCAGCCATTTTGATCTATGGGCTCGGGTAGCTGCCATACAACTCCTTTTTTTATATGAGTATTACTCTGTACCTATTACAGCTGCGTGTCTGAAATTTTGCCGAAAATAGTTTAGTGTAATGGCCAGATTAGAGCAAAATTTGGTTGGACTACTGCAGAGGATTCGAGTAGCTGCCATACAACTACTTCTTTTATATGAGCATTTCACTACCCTTAATAAAGCTGTATGTTTGAAATTTTGTCAAAAGTGATTAACCGGATGATATAATGTATATGTTACGGTCATACGAGTATCCCAGAGTTGACACAGTCTATTATACTACACTCTTCCTCGTTTTTTTCCGATTTGAATTTTGCAATGGGTCATCATCAGAGCAAATCTAAAAATTGGTATGCATGCAGATAATGTAAAAATATCTACATATTAAATTTAGACTTAGAAAAAATCCATAACATTTTTTTTTATATTTAATTAAGTTGACACTAAAGTTCTTCGAGTCAAAAAATTTTATGACAAAGTTGTAGCTCTGTATTTGTGTAACAATTTTTTTGCAATAAGTTTTGATTTACCATTTTTGGTTTACTAAATATTCGCAAAACACTTCTAAAACTTATCCTAGAGAAGTACACCTTTTGGTTACTTGATTTTCTCCAAAAGCTTATCTATACAAGATATTAACATTAACATCTAATATATGACATTTAATAAGTTTGCTATTCCTAAAAGTATGCAATTCGCTTAAATTACGTTAGCGCCCTTGGGAGAAAAATTTTATTTAATATATGACAATGTCTATCGCTTTTCCTATTTCCTATAAGCGGTTAGTAAAAATATCTATAGATATATTTAATATTTATTTCACAAAACGTAATTTTCATTAAATTTTCCTGATGAAAGTTTTCGCTTTACTGTTGAAATTTTTATTTATTTTTTTTTATTAAAAAAAAAAAAACTGTACACGTTTTCTTTAAAGTACAAGAGAGAAGCTATAAAAATTGGGTAATATATAAACCAGCATAAAAAAACAAACCACAAGTTGTTGATGTTGTTGCCTATAAGAAAATATATTTTTTTCATAATAATAGTTATAGTGTACGTACGTATATTATTATTTATGTATGAGGAATATTCTAGTAGTAGTAGTAGTATAATATTAAAAATACTTGAATAAAACTATATGGAACTATAAGCATAAAAATTATGTTTGTAGTACCAAATATTTTTTTTTTTTTAATATTTTTGAAATAATAAATAATTTACGGGCCAAAAAACTAAAGAAATTTATATATTATTCAACAAGGGTACATTTTTTTTTACTTTCCTTTGAAATACTGCATTATTATAACGGTTTCAATTTTAGTTACGAGTTGCGTTTTTTTATACCCGTATGACTATATAGTCCAAGGGTATAATAAATTTGCCATTACGTTTGTGACGCAGAGAAGGAGGGGGGGGTAGATATAGACTCAAGTGTATGTATCGGATCAGAATCGAAAAATAAATCGATTTAGCTATGTATGTCCGTCCGTCCGTCCGTCTGTCCGTCCGTGCGTCATCACGATAACTCAAAAAGTAAAGGAGCTAGGATTATGAAATTTTCACAAATTCGTTTTTATGCAAAAAACGGAATCGCTATTTAAATTCAGCCATTTCGATCCACGGGTTCGAGTACCTGCCATACAACTTCTAATTTTATATGAGCATTATTCTATATCTATGGAAGCTGCGTGTCTGAAATTTGGCCAAAAGTAGTTTAGTATAATGTCCAAAGTTACTGCAAAATTTGGTTGGTCTACTGCAGAGGGTTCGAGTACCTGCCATACAACTTCTTCTTTTATATGAGCGCTTTACACTACACCTGATGAAGCTGGGTGTCTGAAATTTTGCAAAAAATAGTTTAGTGTAATGGCCAAAGTTACTGCAAAATTTGGTTGGTCTACTGCAAAGGGTTCGAGTAGCTGCCATACAACTCCTTCTTTTATATGAGAATTACTCTACACCTAATAAAGCTGAATGTTTGAAATTTTGTCAAAAGTAATTAGCCGGATGATATAATGTATATGTTACGGTCATACGGGTATCCCAGAGTTGACACAGTCTACTCTACTACACTCTTCCTCGTTTTATATAGTTTTTGTATTCAAAAAAACTGTATTTGCTATGCTTTTTCTTTGAGTTTGTAATTTTTTTTTTTTTTAATTTTGGATAAAACTTATATGTGTCGGCTAATTTATATATGTATGTATAAAAAAATAGAAATTGTATGAGAAACTTTGTTTTAATTTTTCATAAAAGAGAATAAGGATTGAGTACAATTACTCGTACTTCAAAATCTTGGAGGTGTTGGAAATCGAAAATAAATATAAGTAATTTATTGTGCATTAAAAATATGTTGGGAAAGTAGTCTTGTTTTAAGTAATCAATTCTCAAATGTTTTAAAGTACTTTTCAAAAAGACATGAATACATTTTAATTCATTCATTTTGTAATATTATGTCCTCTTAAAAAGGTGATAATATAAAAAAACTTTATAAATTTCTTAGATATATATACATTAAAACAAAACATTAGTCAGACCGGTTCTAACATACGGATGTGAAACATGGACGCTGAAACATACGGATGTGAAACATTAAAACTGCAGATTGTAGACAACTGGGAATATTTGAGCGTAAAATACTTCGAAAAATATATGGACCGGTTAGAAACGAAGATGGTACATACAGATCAAGAAATAATTTCGAGCTTGAACAATTGACTGAACATAGAACCATAATAAGATTCATAAAAGCGCAAAGGTTAAGATGGATAGGACATGTTATAAGAAAGCCGGATTACAGAACAACAAAAAGAGTGTTTCTCCACCAAATGCAGGGTACTAGAGGTAGAGGGAGACCAAAAAAAAAATAGCTTGACGCTGTTGAAGATTACTTAAAGATTTTAGGAATAAGAAATTGGAAGAGAGTTGCACAAGATGTGGATGTATGGAAGAGAATTATAGCGGAAGCTCAGGTTCATCAAGGACTGTAAAGCTATAGAAGAAGAAGAAGAAGATATATATATATATATATATATATATATATTCACAATCTTCAACTTTTCTAAAAAATAGAATATATGTATATATTATTTAAATTTTGCGAGAAAATAAATAAACCAGTTTTCAAAGTAACTATACAATTACAATTACTTAATAAATACCAGATAAAGATTATTACGATTACTTTGCGAATATCAAAAATTACGATTACAATTACAGTAATTTTAAAACCAATCGTTTGTCATAACTTATAACTGCTTAAAATTTAGTTACTGCACAATTACTTCCATTCAATAGTTGAAAACTTTTTAAGTTGTAGTTAAATAAATCGCAATTACTGCAATTATATTGAAAATATTTCAACTATATTACTGTTCTACTCTACTTTTATTGTACTCAACTTTAATCTACTGTGTATATTTAAAGAAATTGAAAATAGGTGCTTGAAATAAAATATAATTCTTTTTGATTTCGGTTCACAAGAAAATGAAAGCGACCACTTTAACTTATAGGGGCGATTTTTTGAATATTTATTACTATACAGTTAAACTTCTCTAACTCGAACTCTCTAAATGTCCGCAAATTTGTTCAAGCTCGAGATAAAAACAAAGAACTCATAAAAATATGGTTTTTTTGCTTTGTACACACCTAAATATAAAAAATTAAAGTAAAACATTTTTTTACACTTAAATAAGTTATATTTAAAATTTTTTAAGGAAAACACGATACGGTATAAAAACAACTATAGTAAGAATGTATGTTTGTATATCGATTTCAATTTATAAAATTTTAAAAATTCAGTATTTTCAGTTAAAAAAACAAAACAAATTTCTTAGAGTGCTTAATGATTCTTATGAAGAGGTAGATTTAATTATATAATGTGTAACCTATCCAGCCGATTGTGCAGGGGTTGTGGCGCCAACCTATCATGCGAAAGGTCCCGGGTTCAATCCCTGGCTGCGTAAACGCAATAGATAGTATATAGGAATATAAAATTATATAAAAATAACTTATAAATAAATATCTAATATTCTAAATATAAAATATTACCTATAATCGTGTTCCCGAAATAACCTATAGCTTAAGAGTAAATAAACACAATTGACATATGCATATGCGACATGACATAATTCAACAAACATCTATCTTGTACGTTGAGAGATAGGGGTATGAAAAATCACAATGACACCTTTCGGGAAAGCTAGGAAAACGCAGTGACATCTTGCGGAGAAATTTTGCGTCGTCCTTTCCGCAAGGATTGAAATTGAAAATCATGTGGAATAGATACAGCAGACTAATCATATAGCTTAGTAAACAAAAAAAAACGATTAACGAAACGAAAACAGAGACTCGGATAACAGAAGTTTTATGGAAATCGCCAAGGGGGGTAAAATAGAAAAAAATAAAAAAGGTGTAACCAGTAACATCTTCGCTAACCGCATCATTATCACCATCAATTGAAGCCCAAAATTAAGTAAAACAGTTTGAGGAAGAGAAAATTCGAGTTAAAGAGATGTTCAAGTAAGAGAGAATAAAAAATTTTTGAAAAACTTAGGTAACAGTTTGTCTTGAAGAGAAGTTTGAAATACAAAGAGTTCGAGTTAAGGAAGTTTCACTGTATTTCTTTTTGTTGAAAACAGTAAGTACTCTTTAATTTTACTACAATTACAAAATGTAACTTATTAGTCCCTAAATCCGTTATTTGTCCTATTTAGTACCAGAATGTGCAATTCAAATACTTTCACTTCCACTTAATGAACGAGATTTTGTTAAATCAAAATAATTTCCTTCGAGTATTCGTAGGGACCCCTTAAAATAAATATTAATGGGGTGGTGAAAAAATATTATTTTGTTTTTTAGTTTTAGAATTTTCAAATAAAAAAAAAAAAAAAAATTATTTTTGGTCAAGGTCCGACCATATAAAAAAAATTTCGAAATAATTTATGAAAAAAAATTTTTCTATTCTGATTTTTTATTTCGGAGAAAAAAAGGCCGGTTTGAAAGAAAAAGTTCACTAGAACTATGTTATTGTGTGTTGGTTGGTGTTTTTCTTTGTTTTTCCTGAAAATTATTATAGAAAATTTTTTTGAAAATATCCTTGAGATTTTAAAGAAAATCTGTATGTATGTAAGTATGTTATAATATTATAAAATATATTTATGTGTACCGAGTTTTATAATTTTTTGAATCAAAACAGGTGTTAGTAATAAAAAAAAATATTATAGATTTATAATTAAGCTAAATAAATATGAACAAAGTTAAAATGTTATGTATGTATACATAGGTTCTAGTCCTGATTAGGAGAGAATTTCGGTAAAAAAGGAATTATTTCAGAAATTATTTTATTAAGTTAAAATTTAACATAGAATATTTAATTAAATATTTTAATTGGGAAAATTTTAATAATTTGTGCAATATCTGAAAGAAAAGTTTCGGTGGATTAAACTTAATATTGAAAGACATTTTGAAAACGCTTGCATATTCCTGAAACTCATTAAAATTATATTAAATGTTAAATATATTATTGAATTTATTATGTATTAAACAAAATTTACCACATACAAAGCCTTAAGCACATTTGTTTAAAAGAAATACAAATTAATCTGTGAGGAGTGCATTTAAAAAGTTCTCATTAGTGGATTTCCAAAACGTCAAAAGACGTCAATTATGTTTTTTTAAATACTTGGGTTCTGAGTTAGTAAGTAAATCTAGTGTTATACTATTTATAGGAAATTCCAAATACTTTATTGTTCTGCACAGTGCTTTCTACTTAAATTCGCTCGAAAATCGAAATCTCAATATATCAAAATCTCTAATTTCCAAAAAATTGTTAGGATATGGAATATATTCCCGTTTTTCAAAAACCCCCTTTTTTAAAGTACCGTTTTTCCTCAACTTTATATTTCACAAGAATATTTCTTCATTCATAAGAAAGCTGAATATTTGGAATTTTGTCAAAACCAATTAACCAGATGATATAGTATTTATATTACGTTCATACGGGTATACCAGATTTGGCACAGTTTACCCTTCTAAACTCTTCCTCGTTTTTTATATAATTCAGAATTTCTATTTAAATCTATATAGTTCTATGCGTTTAAACAAAAAAAGAGGAATATATTCTTTTCCAGAATATTTAATGTTTTAAATCAACAATGTCAACAATTTTCCGTGACACAGTAACGTTTATTATTATTTTTTTCTTTTAAATTCTTCGAGGCTAAAACTTATTCTAGAACTTTTTCATTTCGACCATCTCAATCGTTCGAGAAATTTATTTAAAATTTTTTATATGTTCGGTGGGCAGAAGAAAGAAGCGTTATTTAAGAGATGCTTTAATTGACATTTGAATGGATTATAATCTTAGATTGGTATTTAGGTAGCCTGCTTCTTAAAAACAATGATTGGTAGAAACATTTTTTTTATTTTTGCACAGAAACTTAAACCAGGGCCCTATTTCATAAATATTGACAGGTGAAAATTTGACAAAGTTGTCACAATAATATGACAATTTTATTTTTAAAAACCTTTAATTACTCTGAATTTTGAGTAAATTGTAAGTTTTACAACTTTTTCCCTGTAAATTGTCGGATTGTCAATTTTTATGAAATGGGGCACAGAAACGCTTATTTCAAAAAAATTGTCATCCAATTAGAAAATAATTTCATGAAAAGTTTTCGATTAATAAAACTTGAAAGAGTTTAGAGAACACTGTGTCAACTCAAAGGATCCCCCCAAGCTGAAATTTTGGTCAGCGTTACTGAAATGTTACCAAAATTGAGTCATGTGTTGGTTTAGTATTTGCGTACTTAAAGGCTTTGATTCCGATATTTCTTATAATTGGCACGTATCAGTTACCAAGTGGGGATATTAGATTGAGTAGGTAATTTGTAGTTTTTATAACTAAGATTGTAACTGTTTAGTGACTAAAATTGGGAAGTTTATTTATCAGTTACAGAAACGTCTATTTTTTCGTAACGCTAACTACACATTTTGGTTTGGGTGTGTATTAAATTGTTCGTATTTAAACAAATACATGTAAAATATTTATATTCTTCTTGCTGAATTATGTGTATACATATACTTCTAAATAAATTATTGAAGGTTTATATAGAAAGATATTTTATGAACGTTATACGAACTATATTTTTGAATTTATATTACACAAATAAAATGTTACCTATATGAAATCATTTATAAAAATATGGAACTTAATTTTTGTTTTTCTCGATACAAAAGGCTCAAAAAATAAAACGAACACCATTTTTATTATGAAATGTTATATTCTACTAAGCAAAAAAATTATGCGCTTCAAAAATATGCTATTTTTAACAATATTAAATAATTTTTTAAAAAGAATAAAAATATTAAAATTCTTTTTAAAATTTTTAAATCGTGTTTAATAAGTACCTTATATTATAAAAAACAATAATATAGGGTTTTAAGCTAAAATTTAGAAATATATTAGCAACATAAATGCTTTTAAAATTTTATTTCAATTAGTTCATCAAGATGGATACCATAATTTTTCATAAAAAATGGCGCTAATTTTATTTTAACTTTATTGTTTGTTGTGACCGACTGTGGCTCCCTGTTTCCACACTGGCACAAAATTAAGTATCCGTTTTCCAAAAATGTAACCGAATACACACACTGCCCTTAATATGACTGTATGTGCACAAATTTCTTAAAAAAATGTTACTCTAAATACAATAATTCATATTTTTTAACTTTACTGTAACAATAATTATTTTATAATGTGTATGTATTTACACATTGTAAGTAAAATGACTTTATCTACACAAATGTTTATAAAAATGTATCACTAAGTACACAAAATGTTACTGCAAATACATAAATTCGTATTTTATAACTTTACTGTAACAATAATTAGTTTATAATGTGTATGTATTTACACATTGTAAGTAAAATTACTTTATCTACACAAATTACCATATTGTGTGTTTAATTAGGCGGTTGCATTACGGTTACATTTAGTAGTATCCACTCAGTTATCATAACTAAAAAGGTTCCCTTTTGGTCGCATTAAAGTTTAAAAAAATCTTAACATCACATATGTATATCAGTCACAAAGACGATATTGTGTGTTTAGTTAGGCGGTTGCGTTACGGTTACATTTAGTAGTATCAATTAAGTTATCGTAACTAAAAAGGTTACCTTTTGGTAACAATTAAGTCACAAAAGTTACGGAATTGACACCATAAAGTCAAATTGTATTTATAAGTAACTATGTAGTAAAATAAGAGTCATAGTGCTAGTTCAATGTCACAAAAACTTTATTTACTTAAAAATCAGGAAATTTAACTACTTTGTGTTTCAACTTCTAATTTTGTAACTATAATAGACACAAATTTCTACTTGGGCCATAATATGAACATAATTTTAACATTATAATATTCGAATTTCTAACATCATCCAGAAACTCCAAGTATTCTTTAACAAGTATCTACGCATCATATACAGAATATTCTAGCCTGCCAGAATTAGCAACGAAGATCTACGGAAAATTATAGGAGAAGAACCCAAACTGAGGCAAGAAAGTAAAAAAAAGGGCTGGATGATTGTACATACGATAAGAAAATATTACAAAACCATAGGTGGCATGGCCTCAGACGGGCGTCAAAATTATACATGAAGACGGTCTTTACTAAATAAACTCATGAAGCTCTACCAACCCTCGTGGAGTGACATGGAAAAAAAACCAAAGGTTTGGTAAATTGCTTTTGGCAAAGTGTCAATTATACAAAACTTATTAAACTCAAAGCTATGTAAAATATACAATGTATATGCCAGCTATTAGAACCTCTTTAACATTGTAAATTTTTTTTATAAAAAATTAGTCATTAATTGCTTATAATTCCATAGTAGAAAAAAACTTACAAGAAAAAAAATTGGATTCTTTTTAACTAATTTGGGTATGAACTGGTAATTTGGAAGTTTGCCTAAATTTTAATGGACAATTAACAATGCTTTTACTTCAAATCTTTAATTATTACCTTAAAGCACTTTCGTGCAGAATTCTAGAAATTAATTTATTTAAAAAATTTTTAAATTTGAAAAATGGAACAAAACTTTTCCATTAATATTTCCGAATTCTTAAATTAAGGAGAAAGGAGAGATTTGACGATAGTAAAGGATAAAACAAAAGGACCACTATTGGACATTTTAATAAAAATGTCCGCTTATACTTTTGTGTAAATATTATTACTTATATTAGTTAGTACCTATCAACTATTGTTCATTGTTGCATTTCATTTTATCACAATATGAAATCATTAAATGAAGTCTAATTTTTCATCATATATAAGTATTTCTTTAATATAATATGCTTTGAAAAATGGAACTTCCATTTGAATGTCCTGTATATCTTTCATAAATAATGGAATAATTAAAAAAAATTTCATTACGATGTCAACTTCAACAAAACAAAAACAAAAAAAAAAATAAAAAAAAAAAACACAATAAAAAAAGTGGTAAATTATTGTGACAAAAGTATTTACACTTTGGTACCTAGATTTTAAAAACACCAACAGGAACACCAACAACAAGTGGTAGCAACACTATCATCTTTTTTAGTTTCCTGTCACCAAGTTAAACAAATAAACAACAAACACTGGGGGAATAAAAATGAGATAATAAAAAAAAAAAAAACAAAAACAAAATGACACAAAAATAAAATAAAAAAAAATTTTTAAAATAAACAAGTTGATGAAATTTGAAAGGGGTTCATAACAGAAGACACATGGTAATTTAATTTAAGCAATATAATTTTGTTGTTTACTTTCAGGAATGCACTGAGCTACGCAGAAGACGATATCAAAGTAAAGAGGGTGTACAAAAGTATATAACTTATACTGATGAATAGTAAAGCTACTTTTAAAAACCTTCAACATATGAAACATGTAGTCATATAATTTTTATTACAATAATAGTATGAATTTTCAATTTAAACAGTTTCCAAGATCAAATTTATATGCTGAATACTAAATTATATGACATTTATTAATCATTCAATCACAGAGGTCGTAAACCTCAATTTTAATTTATTTAAAAATATTTTATCTTACAAGTCACATTGGATTTTCCATTATTATTGACCAAATTGGCTGCCAAGCCCTCAGGTTTTATTTAAGTATATATAATATAATCAAAAAAAGTTAATTGCATACTTTTAGGCTACATAAATATATATATATATATTTTGTACTACAAATAACATTTAATTTTGCATTATTTCTCACCTTATTGATTATCAGGCCCTAATTTAAAATTTTAAAAAATCAAAAAAGTTATTGCATACTTTCAGGAAACATTTTTGTCTTTCTCATTAATCCAAATTTGGAGGTCTAAATCGTTAGTTCTTACTTTTTTATTTAAATTTTATCTTACAAATCACAGTGCCCTCGACGTCTGTTTTCAGTTTAAATTTTTATTTATAATATATTCTACATACAGTTATTGCATACTTTTAGACTCTTCATTTTATATCAATTGTAGGCTCTTCATTTTATATCAATTGTAATAATTGTTATTTAAAAATGATAAATTATCACTAGCAGCTTACAATATTACAATTTTAAGGTCAAAAATACATTACTGACCCGTTGAGAAAAATAAATATTTAACAAGTGTTGCATTAATAACGTAAACTTAAAAAGTCTATTTACGATTTAAAATCCATTTAATCTAATTGTGAAAATATTTGAATCATTAATGATTAATCATTGTCCTGAAATGGTTTAATATCAAAAATGTATCTAAGTATGGTAAGCTTATTTAAGAACACTAATTTTCAATTTTAAAATCCAACGGACAGTTTATTTTTAAAAAAAGTCAATCCCCACTACACACTCAAATTGACTTAAAAAAGAATATAGCAAAAAATCGCTCTAATTTGAAAAAAAAAAACTCTGCATTCATAAATTTATTTTTTTTTTCTTGAACTTAATAATATGTGAGTTATAAAAACAAAATAAAATAACATTAAAAAGAAACTAAAATGTAACTGTAATAAAAAACAATATTCAACACTAAAAGGTTTTTCTATTCCATGTATGCATATATATATATATATATAAATATATAAATATATATATTTTCGGTGCCCTGAAATAAAGCCCTGTGGAAAAAAAGCCCCCTGGGTGTTATTTTCCATCTGGGGCTTTATTTCTCATAGTAATTAAAAAGAAAAACCCCAAATTATAGGGAAGAAAGCCCAGGGTTTTATTTCTCTTTAAAGATGAACTACTACGACTTCTATAAGAAATAAAGCCCCCAAATATTATTTCTCATTTCAAATGAACCTGCAAATAAAAAAAAGCACAATGGTTTCATATATTTTTAGTAAAAAGTTAATTTTAATTATATAGCATCAGTGAGGGGTACAAACATATGCAGACTTTCTTGAACTATAATATCAAAAACTATAATTAGCATACATTTTGGATTTGGAATCGAAATCAGGGGTATTCCCTTGTTTCCAAAATTAAAAAACAATCTACACATTGTTGTCTGAATATTGGTTTGGTCCATGCGCAAAATCTTCAGGTGTTATTTGTAGAGTTTGGAAAGGAGCTGCTTCTATTACACTTATCCGTTTTCTGTTGACCTCAGTTGTTTAAGATATACTGAAGTTAGCACAAAACGTATAATTTCTATTGCTCTCCAGCTCATTTTAAAACTCCAGAAACAACTCCTAACTCAAAATTGACCATTTGACGTATGGAGCAAACCAATATTCAGACGACGACATATAAACCTGATTTTGTAACCAAAGTTTTAGATTCATTAATTCATAAATACTCTGGAAAAAGGGTCAAAATTGGATTCTAATACATCTTGAATGAGTAACAATAGCTCGGGGCTTTATTTCTCAAGAAGTCGAAGATTTAATTGAAAGAGAAACAAGAGCCCGGAAGTTTATTTCTAAATTACTAAGAGAAATAAGACACCAGGGCCTTATTACTCATTAAACAGGAAATTGTGAAATAAAATCCTGGGGCATTATTTTGCAGGGCCTTAATTCCGAGCTCCATATATTCCACTTTCATATGGTGAAAACATTATTTTGGTGCACAATATAACATTTTCATTTCAAAACAGATGAATTTTATTCTATTTTATAAAAGGATATTACAAAAAACAACAACAAATAACAATATAAATAAAATAAAAAAATAGAAACAGGACATGTTACAAAACAAAGACAATACAAACAAAAAAAAAAATAACGGTACAATTTTCAAATTCAATGTTCCCGGTTTGTTGTTGTTGTTGTTGTATTGTGTATCGTGACCCCTGTAGCTAAAGAACAACACGTTTTTTTTTAAAATGCTATTTTTACTGGAAAACTGTGAACTATTATAAAAAACAGTTATAAAAATATATATATATATATATATATATATAAATGTAACGGAACTTATATAAAAAAAAAATTGTGTCTCATAGATTGAGACAAAAAATATTATGAAATTTTATTTGGTTTTTTTTCGAATTTGAAATAAAAGAAAAATGGAATTATTAGTTTTTATTTTTATAATATTTACTATCCTTTTTATTTTTTATTGTATTTGTTTTTTTTTTTTTTTTTTTTTTGTATTTTTCCTGTATAAGTTGTATATTTTATATATTTTTTGCTAATATTGTTTCATTTTATTTGTCTTTGTGTAATTGCAATCAATATTAATGAAAACGGATATTAAAACAAATGGTCTTAAAAAAGCATTATATTTTATAAACAATATATTTATTTATATATATTTGTATGTATTTGTATAAATAGATGTATGTATATATGCATAGAATATAATTGTATATGTTTGTACCTAAATAGATTACAATTTTTAATAGTTATATAATAAGGAAAATAAAAAACACATTAGAGGTTTCCTATTTATGTATATATATATATATATATATATATATATATATATATATATACATATTGTTTATATTATTAGTTGAAACAAAAGCCTCTATATTTTATGGTACAAAATGTATTGGTATATGTATGGTATTGAATGTATAGAATGTGTAAAGGAAACAGGATGTTTGTGTAACCATAATTATTACATTGTAAAATAAAAACAAAAAAACAAAACAAAAAAACAAAACAAAAAGGAAATTTCTGTGGTAAATATGGTAAATATTGAACAAAAATATTATTTTAGATGCGATATGAGATTCAATATTTATATATATATATAGGTAATTTAATTTTAAAATTGAAATACATTGAGGAGCATAATTATTATGATAAATAATGAAAAATTGTTTTAATTAAGACTATATTGGACGTTCAAAATTGCTCAGCAATTATTCGGAGTTTTAACTAATTGAAAAATTGTTAGTAATTAAAAGATATCTTGCAGGCAATGCCATTTGCTCTATTGAACTAAAGTTAATTATGCCTCCTCTTAAACAATTCCAACGTAACACCGGAAGAGCAACAAGTACTCATTTCTATACTGTGGAAATTACAAGATGGTTTAAAACTGGTTATGGAAACTCATTTGTCGTGAGGACTGCTTAGATATGGAATATGCTTCCATCTAATGTGTTCCCCTCTGTTAATAATGTCCCATACTACAACTTTCACAAATTCAAAATGAATTCAGACTTAATTGTAATCTACCCCCAAATTCTCCTCTAATAACCTATTTTCCTTCTCTTTCCAACTAAACTTACATGTTATGTATACAGGAATCCGTTCCTAGCGTATTGTTAGCGTGTAAAAAATAACAACAAAAAATTATAATGGTGAAGTTTCCTTTTCAAAAGGAAAAAAGATTAATGTTACCTCTTGCCTGGTGTCCTACTAGATCGGATTTGAAAGAACTGTTTTAAAAACTAATTAATCTATCTTTCTGTAATTTATACAGTAGATTTTTAATTACAAATGTAACTAGAAATATTGGAACATAGTTTCGGATTTAGGAAGTTTGTGAAGGAGAGCAGTATTACTTTAAAATCCATTAAGATAACACATTTAGATCTCTTATGTACTATGTTATGTACTATATAAACTAATAAAACTTGTATTCTGTTATATTTCTTTTATGTTCGTGAAGTTTGATTTTAAAAAGAGCAGTGGATTAGATAGTTGTCACTCCATGCCCGCAAACTATCGAACAACTATTGATATTCGTAGTTAATAATGACAAATTTTTTACAGGGGTGACAGCTTTCCCTTTTTTACTATCCGAAAAGTTAAGCTGAGGAAGGAAGGGGAATGGTTTAAATCGCTGCCTTATATGTGCTAATACCAACTAATAAATCAGTTCCGAAGCCAATATTGATAAGAACTTTAAATTTAAAAGAAATGTTGAAATAACTACCGCGCGTCTTCCAATACTAGAACAGGTGCAATCTCTAACTCTTGTTGAACTCGCTTCACCTATCCATTATTTAAGTGTGATCTTAAGTTGATCATCTATGAAAATGCGGGTTAGCGTTCATCTTGAGAAATGTTTGAAGAATTGATATTTAAAATTAACTTGGAATAAAATGAGTAAAATTTTTTCCAAAATATTGCTTAAAAAGCGCTTTGGAAAAATAAATTTTGTTAGAAATGTCGCGGCAAAAAGGTTGCCTTTGCATAATAAACTTTTCTACTTTGCAGTAAGAGGTGGTTTATTAGTTATCAGATTTTAACCAGTTAGCAAAATAACTATATTATGATTTAAAACATCTCATTTCCAAATAGGACTGGGTCGAAATAGAGGAAGGCTTCAACAAATACAGTATAGTCTTTCGATGGCCAGAATAAACTATATAGTTCTTTGAAACAGATGCAACCAAAGGTTTGAACAAGAACGTTTTTTTAATGTGTTAGCTGTTCAACTATTACGCCAATAAACCTCTATATAACATACGTAGATGTTAGAACAGGGGATTGATCTTAATGAATTTCACATAAAATTCAAACATGAGATAGTACTAGATCTTATAGCAAATATGTATATACTAACATAAAAGAGGAATGTACCATATACCTACCTAGGAAATATTTTTTGGCAAACTGTTCGCTCCTACAATTAATTGCTTAAAATCAAAGACTACCATCGATCCCCTTAGTTGGATGCTCCTTTGGTAAAACATGTGAATGAAAAGTCTAAGTTCTTAAAAGCATTGAACTCCTAAACAATGATGACTTTTTCCAGATTCTGATAGCTGAATATTTCTAGAGCTGAAATTATTAGTTGCTGCTTTGGCAGAACATGTGAATGAAAGGTCTGGGTTCTTTATAGGATTAAACTCCTAGACAATGAAGATTTATTCCAGATTATCAAAACTTAACAGATCTATAGGTGGGTCGATTTACATTCTTTTGGATAAAATTGGTAAAATAGAATAACTTTTCTCCACCAAAGGTTAGATATTGTTATAAGTATTAAGTATTATATTACATTTGAGTAAGGTTCATAACATCTTATACTCTTACATAGAGGCTTAATAAATATTCTAATTATTTTAATGTTTCACTTTAGACCACAAACTGGCACCACATTTATGATCATTACAATACAAAAAATTTCTAAACACAATAAGAAATAACAATGAAAATTCTCCCGTATACAGTAGTGGTTTCTATGAGAAACCAAAATATTATAAAGAAAATGTTTAAACAAATGAAAACTAAGTAAAATAGATAGGGAAAGAAAAATAAAATTTGTTTTTACGTTTATTCTCCAAGTGAGATTTTGGAATTTTCCAATAAATTAATTTATACGGGAAATTAAAGAAATTTTTTTCTTTTATTATTATTTTGATTTTGAAATTGCTTTTTCATTTAAACGTAATAGTTTCTTAAATGAGTGGTTTTTAATTAAGTTTATTGTATTTTATTATTAGATATTTAGTATTACGTTCTTTTGCAAAATCATAATAAGATGAATACATGGTTTGAATTCGTTAAGAAAATTTCATCTAATTACGATAACTAATTATTAGAATTTAGATTGAAATTATAATTGGAAGATGAAGACTTGTAGGTTTTTGCGATTATAATTCTATTACAAATATAAAATTTGTAAAACGAGAATTGATTATGTTGTTTTGCTTCCTAAGTTTTAAATTGCATATTTTGGAAGTATTGATTATAAGTTTAGTCTGCGAAGGATTAAAGATGGAAATCAGGGGTGCGGAACGAAACGAAAAAAAAGTTGGAAAGTTACGGAACGATATTTACTCCGGAACCAAAAATATATTTCGAATTGAATTATCGTTCGGGAACTTTATCTGAATTAAATGTTAATATGCTTCTTTGTAGAACTTTAATCACAGAACTTTAAACCCAAAAATAAAGTTACGTATGCTTGTGCAATTTTTGAAGAAAAAAGAATTGAAAGTCTCCATTTCTCGGGAAAAGGTAGTAGCCAGACCGACATAATATAAAAAAGATAATCACAAATTTTTAGTTTTACCTAAATACAGTAAGGAAAATTTAATAAGTTCGACTCTTGAGCCCGCCAAAGCAAATTGCCCTCAAAAATTATAGGTCTTCTTTGTGGAACTTTTTCAAATTTTTTTTCGATCCTTACATCTACAAGTCAAAATAACTATATCATAACGTGTAAAAACTAAAAATCAAAGTAATATCATTATGGGAGCCTTAATGGTGTAATAGGTAAAATTTGGTTTATTAACCGATAGAAGCAGCTTGGATTTCCAAATAATTTTTTTCAACAAAGCCCCCTTGGTGACAAATAATTTGAATATTAAATAGATATATAACATAAACCAATTGTGGGTATTAGAAATGAAGTTAACAACGGGATGCGAAGGTTGGATGTTAGAATGGCACAATGTATTCCGCATATCAAACAGAAACAACAACAATATTATGATGCCTTGTCAAATAAAATTTGAGTAAAAATTACTAAAAAATCGAAAAAGACGAACTTACCGGTATCTCTTTTTAAATTTAATATTGAGTGGAAATTTTTATATTACAATATTAAATCGATCCAACAAGTAATAGAGATAAAATCTTATAATCTCTATTAGAATCAATTCTGCCGCCTTTAAGCAACTGCCGCAAATTATTTATTTCTTACGAATTCGCCGGTTTCGAATTCATTTCTAATTAAAAATCAAATTGAATAAAATACTCATAAACAAAACTGTGAATTAAATTAGTTCTCATTTTCTTTTTGTCAGTTTTCCGATACTTCATTTATGTACGAGTATATGTGTTAGCCCCCTCTCATCAATTTGAGTACATCTTTTTATATTTCTCTGCTTCATGATATACAATTTTGAAACACTGTAGTATTTTCAATTAAAAAGTTATCAATTAGTGGTTAGTATAAATTATAGAATACATTATGGATAAGATTTTTACACTTTCTGGGACTTGAATGATTATATTTGCGCTGCTCGAACCCTGTGGTGCAAGGCAATGAAATATTTTTGTTTATTAGACAATGTCTATTTAATGTTGTAAAATTTGCCATTTATGGCGTCGAATATTAAAATAAAAAAAATTGCCTACACATTATAAAAGGGGTAAAGAATCAAATAACCAATTTATCAAATCAAAAATAAAACGATACTATAATGGGCAGTCGAATTTTAGATGGAGAGGTCTAAATGAACATGTCATACATGACTTTGAAATTGAAAAAAATATTACCAGCATCTATAAGAAGAAAAGGTACAATATTTTCACAGTTGAGGCATTTTTAATAGATAATGAATGCAATCTGGGTACAAATTCTATGATATAGAACAAAATTCAGGCGATGTCGTCTTCAAAAATATATCATATCTTGTCATAAATTTCGTTGTTTTAATAGATTGAACAAACAATCGTAGGTATTTAGTTTTTATTTACTAAAACTATTTAAGACCAATATCTCATTAGAAATTATTTAAATGACTATAAGCTAAAAAAAAAAAAAGCAAAGAAGGCAATTCAAATAAAGACACAAGTCTCGAAGGTATCTTTCAAAAGTAGAGTCAACTATGGTGGGATTTTTTATATTATTATGTTTTTGCTATTTGAATAATTCAAATCTTATTTCCTACTGTTTTTGCTATTTGAATAATCCAAGTCTTATTTCCAACTGCTTGTGTTCTTTGCGTAAGGTCTGTATTATTTATTTGACAATGCTTCTCTTGTAAATATTTGCAAAAAAGAAAATTTCCCACGCAAAAATTACAACATATTTACAAATTTAATAGTAAAAATAAATTAAATATTTATAGGGTTCGTGTATAGGCTATTTTAAGAATTTTTTAACTTAATTTTATTTATGGGAATCCTCCATCATTTCGGTCTTATAAATTCCCCAAAAAAATAAATACAAATTTTGTATTATTTTAAGGTTCACTAAAGTCAAAAAATTGTTGTTTAGATGATATAAAATTTTTCCGTTATTCTTTTGATTCCCATATTCTACAAAAAGGAATTCAAGACTTCTTTAAATTTAAAAGTTAAAATCATTCAGGATACGTAATGATACTTAAAAAATATCAATTCATGTTAACATTTAGTATATTAATATTTAATATATTAATATTTAATTCGAATGTACAGGGTGTCCAGAGCTCTTTGTTTCATAGGCATTGCGGTGAGAAAGAGGGTCTAGACGAATAAAAAATTATTCCACAAAGGTGGGAGGTGTTTATTTCTAAATTCTCTATTTACAGAAGTATCTCTAAAATGAAGATGAGAAATTGGGAATTTTTAAAATGACGTCATTCATTAGATTAGAGAGGAAGAACAGAATCATGTGTATGGTACAGTTCCTGTTTTCTCCAGAAATTGGGGGTGAATATATAAGGGCCAACGTTTGTGGTTTCGTCGAACTAATCCAGTCATCGTACTCTATACTTATTTAGCTACAAATATCGTAAACTTTAACCAATATTTAAAGAATGGCTTCTATGCTCAGTAATACAGATTTTATAGTATACATTTGATTCCAACTGGTTTTGTACCAAAAAAACTGTTATTATTTTTGCAAGCTTTAAACAACACCCTCGGTTACATCAAACCATGTGATAAACAACAATGCCGCCTAGGAATCTCGTTTGTTTTATTATAATTTATTTATTTTTTATTATTTATTTGTATTAGTATTACATAATCATATTTGACAATGCTATATTTAAAAGGAAGGTTACAGGGCCCATAGATAATTCGATTATACTAATACTTAATTAATTTAAACGGTTATTACACCCCTAACAAATAGGGATTTGTAAATAAAAATTGATCATAAATAATTTTCCATGGACAAAAAGCTTACAATCTTTGGGGGGGATTGAAATCTTCATTACCTCGGTTGATGTGCCATATATTATTACATTTGAATTGTATTGGAGTAATTTTAATAAGTAATAATTTTTCAAAGAAACTTGAAAAAGATGTAGTAGGTCTAGTGGTTTGAGACTTAATTGGCTCGCTAAATACGCCTGGTACTAAGCAGTCTTATTGAAGCCTACAATAATATTAAAATTAAATTTAAATAAATTTACTAATAATTGCATACTTTTAGGAATGTGTTTTTCTTAATAATTTATTTACACGTTTTGATGAGATTTTTGAGGAGTGACACACGTCTTTTTTTTCAAATGTAGGTAGGATAAAAATAGGAAAAAAAAAAATTTAAAATTATTTAAAAAACAATTGTTTTAATCCAATAGTTTTAAAATAGAGTAGTGTTTGTTTTTTTTGCAAAATATAAATTAATTTCAACATTTGAAAAATAAACAAACCCACATTATACAATATCCAATAAATTCTAATAAATTCGTGCGTCTAATTTGATATATTATGTATGTATATAGATTATATCAGTAAATATTTTATGAAAATCTAAAAAATTGTTTTTTTTTTTTATTTCAAGAATTTTCTTAATAAAATTTATTCATAGTATTCGAGATATTGCATGCTTGAACGTACATATTAATAATAAATGTTCTCTGTCTGATTGGTTTTTATACCCGTATGACTACAAGTCCAAAGGGTATACTAAATTTTCCATTACGTTTGTGACGCAGAGAAGGATGAGCGGGTAGATGTAGACGCAAAGGTATGAATCGGATCAGAATCGAAAAATACATCAATTTAGCTACGTATGTCTGTCCGTTCGCACGATAACTCAAAAAAAAGGAGCTAGGATTTTAAATTTTCAAAAATTCGGTTTTATGCATCACTATTGAAATCCGAGTACCTACCATACAACTTCTTTTTTATAGGAGTATTAATCTCTACACATTGAAGCTGGGTGTTTGAAATTTTGGCAAAAGTAGTTTAGTTTTATGGAAAAAGTTTCTGCAAAATTTAGTTGGTCTACTGCAGTGGGTTCGATCACTTGTCATACAATTTCATATTTTACATGGGTATTACTTTAAAGTTGAATGTTTGAATTTTTGCCAAAAGCAATTAACTGAATGATATAATGTTTATATTATGGTGATACGGATAACCCATAGTTGCCACAGTCTACTCCACTGCACTTGTCATCGTTTTGTTTAATTTGAATTTTATTTTTTTGTATTGAGTAAATGTGATATAAAAATATTCATAGATATTCTGTTTCTATAATAATATTAACGCTTATTAAATGTATTTTTGTACACAAAAACATACACAAATATTATTAATCATAGTGTAGGTATGAAGAATAATTTTAAATTTTATGGAAATATTGATTTTTATTTTCCACGTGTTGATTGTTTTGATGTTTTCTTATTGCATTAATATTTTTTTAAAAATTTAATTAATATTTTTTATATTTATCTCTTTTAATTTCATTTGGATTTGAATATATGGAAAATATACATAAAATTTTTAAATATAAGTAATGATAAAAGTGGCAGAGGAAATAAAGCCTAGAGCAATATTAAGCATTAAAGGTCTTATTTAATTTTAAAAACATAATGATAGAAATGACAGAAGCTCACATTCCTTTAAGGCAGTTATGGAGAGAGACTAAAATATAGAAGCTTTTTTGAAACCTCTTAAAACAATAAAACAGTAAAACCTCTTAATTTAATTTAATATTTTTAAAACTTAAGTTTAGATAGATACTTACTAGAGTTATAGAGATAGAGTTATATTATGTTGTTAAAGAGTTGCTTCTCATAAATTCCTATAGTTTTTTAACTATAATTTCTATGATTTTTATTTACGTCAAGTGACATATGTCAAAGTATAAGAAAAGCATTATGAGTTTATTTTATCTTCTATGGTTTCGATTTTATTTATTTATTTATTTATTATTTATTTATTTGTAGTACCAGATAAAAGTAAATATTGGCTGATATCTTTTGGCGATTTGACATTTTTTTTCTTTATTTTTTTATTAGATATGATCCGACCAGTATTTGAATCTGAGATTTTTCGAATGAAAAGCCGCCACTTTACCACTGAGCTATTGGTCAGATGGTCGATTTTATATAAATTAAAAGCTAATAAAATTTAATAACTCATATCACCGAAACGGATAAGAATACGCTACATCTCCACAATAACTTTTTATTTAAATCCCAAAATAATTCATAGTTCTATGGTAGATTATTGACTAAAAAGCCTGTATACTTATAAAGAATAAAAGAATGAACGCAGATTAAATACAAAAACTTTGGTAAAAATGTTCTGAAGAGTAAGCAAAATATGATTGGCATTCAGAGATATGCATGTCATATAAGAGTTGCGTTCATGGGATGAACGCATATGGTGTAAGCTGTCAAAGGAAAAGTCACATGAAGACTGGAGTACTAATAAGGAAATCAGGAAAAAATTAAATAATTGTGATGTAAACATTAAGTTAAGATTACAATTCTTTAAATGTTTCGTCAGGTCAGTTCTATTATAGTGCTGTAGTAGCCGGTACACTTATAGCAAATTGGAAAAATAAAAAATATTCACCTTTAGACGTCAATCTTATAGTTAATTTGCAGAGATCACATATTCAATATTGAAGTTCTCCCAGAGGCTGCCGAAAGGAAAAGAATTACTTTTAATAATTAAAAAACGAAAAGGAGCTTATTTTGGCCTACAACGCGAGATACCAAATATGAATTATTGCACGTTATTGAAGAGGGCAGAATACAAGGAAGATGAGGAATAGAAAGAAAGAAACCGTCTTGGCTACCAAACAATAAGGAGTGGTTTGGTTTATGCACAATTGGAGACTTAGCTCATACAGTTACACATAGAATGGAATATAGAAACATAGTAACAACTTTAGCATAAAATTAACCAGCCGACGTCAAACAGTGGATACGCATGACATATTTAACCTGTGAAACTAAGAAATGAGCAAATAGGTTGTTCATCAAACATGTTCGTCCATCTACTATAGACTTAATAAAACAATTTGTATTTTCTTAAAATAAATTATTGAGAATTTCTAACTAGATTTGAAATTTCTTTCTCTGTCACAATGCATAACATCTTAAGAAACTTTATTTTATTCTGAAAAGTTGAATTTATAATGATGACTTTTTATACCTAATATTTGAAAACCAAAAACTTTGAATCTTTAAAATATTTTTTTATTAAATTATCATTATTATTATATTCTTGAATGGACAAAAGAAAATTATAAAAAAAAAAAAAAAAAAGAAAATATTTTCCCAACTTTTCTTTTTTTTCTTATAATATCATTGTCCACATTTTATACATAATGTGACATGTGACGTAGGTTAATACAATTTATACAATATAATATTATCAAAAAAAAGGGATAAAAATGAAAGTAAGGACAAAAAGTGTTATGTCCTTCTTTAATTCTACAATATATAGCCTAAAATTTAAGAATATACTTACATATTATATTCAAAACATAACTTTTCTTTTTATTAAATTTTATTATACATATGCGTAACGTATCCTACCAAAAACCAAAAAAACACACATAAAATTATATAACCAGTAAACATTGTTAAGTAATCCCAGTAAAATAAATATAAATAAAAACTAAAAAACATTGATCAAATAATATAACGTTGTAATAATAACCGTATCTAATATATTTTTTATTTTTGCTTAATAGCCTATCTACAATGAATGCTCTCATTCCGTTCTCTACACGTAGCTATCTGTCAAACTAAGTTAAATTTATTGAATTGTATAAGAGTGTCTACAATAGACGCAACCATGTCACAGCGCAGCCATTAAAAAGTTGTTTAACTTCTAACTTTTTCGCTTTCTTTACGTTTTCAAATGTCAAATAATTGAACTGTAAATTTCATTGTGAGCACTCTTTTGTTGACGACTTAATGAGAGCGGAATGAGAGTGACATGAGAGCGTCATTGTAGATAGGCCATAAAATGACAAATACACTACGTAACACGCATCATAATACAGATGAATTGTTTTGAATTGTATAAGAGTGTCTACAACAGACGCAACCATGTCACAGCGCAGTCATTGAAACTTCTAACTTCTTTTTAACTTCTAACTTTTTCGCTTTCTTTACGTTTTCAAATGTCAAATAATTGAACTGTAAATTGTGAGCATTGAACACTCTTTTGTTGACGACTTAATGAGAGCGGAATGAGAGTGACATGGGAGCGTCATTGTAGATAGGCCATAAAATGACAAATACACTACGTAACATGCATCATAATACACGACGAAGTAATACGTGTTACGCGTAACATTAATAATCGCTTAACAAATTGCTCCGTGTATGCTAATGTTTTTGTTTTACACGTGTATAACATGTTTTCCAAAAATCAAAAAAAATTGATATTTTAACGAACATTTTAAATTTTGATCGAACATGTTCCGTGTGTGTGGCAATGTGTGCATAACATTTGAATTTTTTATTGAAAATTTCAGTCATTAATATAGTTTTGACAGAGAAGCATCTCCGGAAAAATGTTAACAACTAATTTAATTCATCTAAAATTTTAGGAAATTAAAGGAAACAGACCAGAGGCCCTTATGCCAATTACAAGTTATTTATTTATAAGGTCTGAAGAGGCATATGAGAGGTATCCGAACCGCCATTCTATTTCGTTTCTAAAAAACAAAACCACCTATTATATGGTAAACGAAATGTCTATCTTTATTGGTTTTTGGCCGTTTTTTTTGTCACATGTAGCATAAGGTAAACAGAACTAGAAAACAGAAAGTACAAATTTTATACACATGTTTTACCTCAATTTAAAATTTAACATTTTTATCATAAATAAAATGTTCGAGTCCACACAATAAAAGGCAACAAAATTGATAATTTTACCCCCAAACTTGTCATTTCATGGTATACTTTTGCAACACACAAAAGACCTTAACATTCTGGGTATCGAAGTAAACCAAAAAGTGACCTGATCAAATCACAATTTTGGTATAGCTATAGGGGCATCTAAACGTTTAGGCTTCTTGTTTTGCTGTAAAACTAACTTTCCTGTACCTGATCTACTAAAACTCTATAAAACTTGAGCTGGTGCCCCCCAAACCCCTTTGGGATATCTCGATAAAGAGCAAAATAGAGCTTTTCGATTTATAAATGATCCCACTATTATCTCATCGCTCACTCCACTTAACCATCAGTGAACCGTTTGGTTACTATCTCAGTTGTATACATACCTAGGGACGAATACCTGTTTCAAAGAAATCAAACAATTAATGCCTTTTCTCAAAGTTTTTAAACGTGAAACAAGAAGAGCAACAGATGCTTCATCCCTACACTTTTGGATTATTAAGATGGCGTAACACAGCTTATGGAAATTCGTTTGTTATGTGTACATCACGATTATGAAATCAGTTCAAACACCATGTAAGGTGTTTCCCAAAGTTTGCAGCTTTTATATGTACAATCCAATAAAGTTTAAGAAAAACATTAACACCTATCTTCATAAATTCCCTTTAAATTATTTCCTTTATCCAATATAATCCTATGTCCCGAATCCTAGTCCTAATTTCTTTTCCTATCCCGAAACTAAAAACCAAACAATACATATATGTATTTAAGGCCCATTGCAAATTTGGTTTTAAAAAGCGAGTGGTTTTAGTTGGTAAAAGTCTAAAACCCAGATGAACACTTTGCTTCGGAACACTTTCCTGTTTAGCACTTGATTCACATTCTTCTTCGTTTTCGTAGCTTTTGCAGCAATCATTTAAAAGACGGTCAAAGCTGTCATTTATATTTTTTCCAAATATAATTTTAATTGATAGTATTTTAAAAAAAATCCTTATTTCGTTGCGAGTGTATTAAGACAATTTGATTTAGGAATATTAATCCAATTCAGACCAAGTCCATTTAATTTCAGCGCAAGTGCTTTAAAATATCCATATCTAACAACCATAAATCACTTTGCCTTAATTCCAAAGTTCCAAGCTGTTAAGGAAATCTACAGATCACCTTTTCTTATAGTATTTAAACGAACATTTTTTTTAATATTAATTTATTCATAATTAACAATATACAGTTTGAAATATGAATACGCCGTTGATATTTATTCACTCTTGCTTCGAATTTGAGAAGTTATTTTAGGATTTGATTATTTTTTATGTCACAATAAAGTTTATTTTAAGAAAGCCAGTGGAAAAATATGTTTTTGGACTAACAAACGGAAAATAAAATTAAATGAAAGAACCAATTAAATTGGTTCATGTTAATTTTAGTAATAGAAATATAATAAACCCAATTGAAAATAAATTGGTTCATGTTAATTTTAGTAATAGAAATATAAGAAACCCAATTGAAAATTCAAGCTAAGGTGGTAAATATAGAGAAAATTACTGGTTCCTAAGGTGTAAGTCTAAATTACCAATATATAATAAAGTGTTAACTTACAACCAAGTAATTTAGCTTATATGGTTATATGGCATTCAACTTTGGGGTTATGCAAACGCATATTAAAAAAATACAAATCTTTCAGAATAAAGTTCTACGTAACATAGTAAGTGCTCCCTGGTATGTAGTGAATGGTAGTGACATTCATAGAGATTTACAAATTCTCAAAGTTTTAGATGAAATAAGTAGATATCCCATAAAGCATAAAGCTCGTCAAGAAGGGCATATAAATATTGAAGCTGCTCAGTTATAAATAATCAGATTACTACAGAACAGCTTAAAAGAAAAAGACATTATGATAATATATTATAAAGTAAAGAATTCCTAAGAGAAAGTACACAAAACCTATACTCAAACAAAAGATAGCAAAAAATTAACGGTTAGTCAGCTCGACTAGTTTTAATAAGGGATGAGTGTGGTTTAGCTCGGTAAGGATCCGGCATACACTTCTGCTACAAATAAAAAAAAAAAAAAAAAATTTTTAAATTAAAAAAAAACAATTTACCAAGCAGCAAAAGAATCAAAGTTGTAAATAATTCAAATACAGTTTCACTATATACGAGCACTTTTTTAATTTTGAGTTGGCTAATAGCTTGCAGTCAATCACTAATGTACCCACAAGCTGAGAAAACCCTGAGAATGTTTAGCTAAACCTAATGATCAGTTTTTTTAAATCTTTAAACTAAAACAGAAATTGTCTGAGATTTTTTCCAATTTGAGTTGAGTGTGATTTGATTAAACTTGTAAAATATAAAGCCAAAATTTTGTTAGTTCAGTGTTAATCGTCTGGTGGCCCATGGGGCTTAAATTGATTTAATTAGTTGATTTAAATGTTGTTCTTGAGATTTGAGTTTACTACCACGACCAAAGTTCTTTAAGATTTGAATCCACTATCAGAATTCAAGTTCTATAAGGACTTAAAACCTCGCTGTGCAGTAAAAAATTACAATAATTTACATCTCATTACATTACAATGTAATCTCCTTCTTCTAAATTTATACTCTAAATGGACTTTATAATAAATTAGATCAACTCATAAACGTTCCTACCAATTTTTTTTTTTTTTTTCCAATTTTTTACATATGAATGACAAAACGTAATCACATCACATGCATACACTTACATTCATATTTCCCCCGACACACTTAAATCTCGTCTCATTCTACCGCCCTCGATCCCATCTTCTTTGTTCTTTTAATTTACATCAATAATTTTCATTTAAGTATTTCATATAATTCATATTTTTTTATACATATTTTTTCTCTTTCTTACTTCAATTCTCTTTTTTTTTTGTAAAACCTCAATTTAAAGCATATGGAGTGGATAATAATTTCAATTTAGTATATTTATATTAAATATTATTTTTTTTTTTTTGGATAATAGTCTATCATGAATGCGTAAGAGGAATCAAAAATTTATATATATATATTTTTTTATTTTTGTTTAAACGTGTGTAAAAAATGTATAAGGGTCAAGGTTGCCAGTCAACATTGAATTTGATCAGAAGAAGAAGAAGAGAAGAAAAAACCAATAATATTCATATAGACTTCATCTGCTTTCATAAAGAGAGAAAGAAAAAATTTCAATAATTCCAACAAAAACAACAAATGAATCCTTTTTTTTTATTCTTTCAATTTTTTTTTATTATAAGCATTATTTCAAATTTTTTTTTTTCTTTCTCTTTCTTTTTATTTGATTTTATTTTATTCCTCTTTCATTGATTGGTTTTATCCCTTTTCTGTTGGGTGTAATTTTCTTTTTTTTTTTTTTACTTTTTTTTTTATTAGTTTCAAATATCACAGACGACATTTTCAATGAAATTGAGTGAAAGGCTTATTTTGGTTCTTTTTCAATAAAAAACAGAAAAACTGAGAAAAAAATTTGTTTTTAACCCAAAAAAAAAATCTGTAGGATAATTTTTAAGATAAAAATTCCTATGAAGATATTGAATCCTTTCAATCTTCTACCAAAACAAAAAATTCCTTATAAATTGTACTTTATATAATATTATATTTTAGGTAATACACTCAATAGGGCTTCTATTCTTTTGCAATTCTACAATAAAAAATAAATGACATGAAATAAAAAGAAAAGGGAAAAAGAAAAAAAACAATAAAATATAATCCAATTTAGTATTTGAAATAAATAAAAAAAAAACCAAATAGGAAAGAAAGAGATAGAGGATAACAAAAATAAAACAAGTAATAAAAAAAGCTAAGGGTTTTTAAAAGAGCGGATTTTTAAAATTTAACCATTTTCCTTTTATAATTAAGAAAAAATGGTAACAAACGTTAAAATAAAATATTTTAGCTTTTCAGTTTTTTTAACCCTTGCAGGTCCTAAACGGAAGGGCCTCTCAAATTTTTAATTTCTTACTTAAACCATTTGGAAGTATAAGGGTTTAGAAATTTAGCACAAATTGAGTTTTTCATAATCGTAAATTAGAGTACCGTATGGCAACCCTATAAATTTTTGTTACATATTATAATTATAGCCTGATTTTTACATACTGGCGCTACGCACTGTCGCTATCGCTATAGTTTTAGGTAAATGTCAATTTACAGTCTGCGAACGAAATCGGATTCGAATATTGTCTTGACAGTCCATTTTAAAAAAAAATTAACGACAAAGGTAGCGTTAAGCGCTATTTTATTATTAAAAATAAATAAAAGGTGGATATGGGTTAATTCATTAATAATGTGAAGAATCTTTGATATTAAATCCTAATCTTTCAACAGACTTATGGTGCCTTGAAGGTGATCACATAATTTTTTCAGGCATTCTTGTCAAAAATTCTGTGAACTTCTAAACATGGTAAAGAATTGAAGGATCAATATCCATACATAAATGTCTATTTAGCTCTTAAAGTCAGTATGGATCAGATATAATGCCTCTTTTTAACAACTTCCGCTTTTTCTTTAATTTTTTATTTTTTTTTGCATTAAAAATATGATTTTGAAGTTTCATTGTCCAGATCGCGGTGTTTTAGATTCTTTTTAACAAGCGCTGACAATAGTAAGCTATCTATAATACATACGGGTGTCATATAGTTCGAATTTACTAGGTAAATGTCATAAAGTAAACACTAGGTTTTCATGTAACTACTGTTATGACATTTTTAACATTAGATTTTGGAAGGCTGCAGTAGCTCCTTCACGGATGGGGCTACTGAAAAATATTCAATGAAATTAATTATTTTTAAAATACCTACCAGCACTCAAAAGTTCTTATCTTTATTTCAAATGTTGTAAAAGTTTTGTAAACAAACAAACGGACAGATGGATAAAGTGAAACTGTACAAAGACCTTTTTTTGGAAATTTTTTTAAAATACACTATTGAAAGATTCGTTATATATTTCATTTTTATTTTTGTTGTTATTCTTAAGTACACAATATGCGTAATTTAATGTGCAGTTCACTGGTTCATTTAACTGTAAATTTATTTAAGATTAAGGTTAGGTTTATTTATGTATTCTATATATAAATTGTTTTTTAAAAAATCGTATTTTCAATTTAATTTGTGTTCGTGTTATTTTTGTTTTTCTTTATTTTTTTCAAGGAAATTTTTTTTTATTTTTTTATTATAATCCATTAACTATAATCGGTTTTTATTCGTTTACATTTTTGATTTATAAAAAAAGAAAATGTCCTTTTTTTTTATCAAAGGACTCAAATTTGTTTTTCATCCTTATTCATCTGAATATTTATGTATTGTCTAGACTATTAAAATTGAATTGTTTTAAATGGAAAAATCGTTTTTTTTTTTTTTATATTTAACTGTAGCCGATTAGAAGATTTTATGACCTAGATTTGGAATTAGTATTCAGGGAAAATATGAGCGAATTTTGTTACGTGCACAGAATTTCTTTTGAAGAAGATGTAAACAATAATAGAAACGCAGATTTTTTTTTAAAAAAAATTTTAAATAAATTGCATCAGTTACAAATATTGAAATTTTATTATTAAAAATAACTGAAAGCTGTAGAAAATGTTCAAAGAAACTTACGCATATGTAGTTTGTTAGAATTGTACTAAATGTGTATTGACTGATTGATTATTCAAAATTCATGATGAACTCTTTAGTAGATTGGGTACATTTGAAAATTTACAAATCCGAATAAGATACATTGGGACTGCATACATGAAGTTTGATAAGCTTTTGACATATTTGTATTCAATCAATTTCTGGAAAGTCTGAAAACTGTTTTGTATCATTGATATTATTCTCTCATGTAGGATCAAATCTTGTACAAAAGAATTAAAGCAATCCACCCAAAATTAAAGAGACATTTTGGTTGGATGTAAAACATAGAAATATTTTTAAATTATTTAGGGAAATTTATGAAAAAGGGATGCTTTCACCAGCGATTTCAGAAAAAATATGAATGATGTGCATTTATACAATTGCGATGCATCTGCAAAATGGGTTATTTCATAAATCACGTAAAATTAGTTTTATTTTTAAAAATAATGGGAAGGGCAGAAAGTTATTCCAAATTTATTTGACAGGCTGGATATGGTAAAATTAAATTTGAATACAAAATTGATTTGGTAAGTATTGAAAATTAAATTAAAACTCCAATATTAAACTAAGAGACACATTTAGTTACTTGTGTTGACATAACTAAAAAAAAATCAGAAATAAATGACTAAGCTTTATAAACTGCTTATTATTAAAAAGGGTTTTTCATCTTCCCTGCTGATCTATACACTCTTTTGAACGTATATTTGTCAAAAATTTGATTTTCGGAAATTTGAAAATCTTTAAACAGCGCTTATAATATATCCTCCTTTATTCAAACCTATTCGAAGTATAATTAAGAGCTTCAGTAAATAGGCTCTATTTTCTGAATTGATTTATTTTTTTGAATTATAGTTTAGGCTTCAGTTAGTTTCACAAATATATATGAGAAACTCTGTATTTACTGTAAACCGTACTTTTGAATTTATTAAATATACCGGATCTACAGCTTTCATAATTAATCTCTGTTACAGTCAATTAGTTACTGGTAACAATTTTCAATTTACGAAGAAACCATCGATTTCCCTCGTTTTTTCTTTCTTATTTACGAATTTACAATATGTGAACCCACACTCCTTCAGGCAAATAAATCCCTCTTAAACAATAAAAGCTTACAAAATCCATTTAAATTCATTTCTTTTTTTTTTTTTTTTTTTAGTGTTTTATTTTTCTATTCATTATATTATTTTTTAACAATTCAAAAACAAAAACTTAAAAAGAATTCTTATATGCTAAAATGTAATTTGTACATGGCTGACCAATATGTCAGCTCTCACAATTTATTTAGAACTATATTAGTATAATCTCTTTTGATGTTTTAATATTGATATTTTGATTTTAACATAATATATTTTAGTTTTGATTTAATATTAATATAATTGAATTTATTGGAAAAAATTTTTTTATATAAAAACCAATTTTTTTTATTTATATGTTTTATAAAAACTTAAAACTAAAATAACCTAATACTTATACCTATACCTAAACCTACTATAACCTACGTTACATCTAAATTTTTCCAAAAGTATGGTTTTTTAATTTCTAATTTATTTTTTGCAGGAATATACTTATCATATTTAAACAACTCATTGTCATTAATATTTATTATATTTAAATTTAAAGGTATTTGTTTTATTTTCGCGTTTCTTTTATAGTGGTATAAAATCGGAATATTTTGATTATTTTCAATATAATTATGTTTGTCCAAAAACACGAATCCTTCTGGAGGCAAAAAACCTGTAACTAGGCAGTTTTTAATGTACTCAAAATTTTCGTACCATGGATGGCAGATTAATGAGTTCTCGCATGATTCACTACTCCTTTGAATATGGTTACGTATGAGACGAATGATAAAATTGTCGATTCTAACTATGTTCGCCTTATCATATATAAATTTATTTGAATAATAGTGCATATTAGTGTTAGGTTTTCTATTGTAATTTGTACAAGCTCTTAAACACTTGCGTTCGAATATTCTTAATTTTTCCATCACAGAAGCATTAACATTATACCATATTGGACAGGCATATGTTAGTACTGGACGGATTAAGGTTTTGTAGCAGAGCAATTTAACATTGTTGCCAAGTGTTCTGGAAAAGAACAATTTTCCTAAATTAATAAAGGCGTTATTTGCTTTTCTTATTTGATTATTAACATGATAGTTAAAGTTTAACAAATAATTATAGTGAACTCCTAAATACTTGAAGTTCACAGAGTTTTTAATTTTTGTTTTGTCTGGAGTTAATATATAAAAATCTCTCCAGCATGATTTAACATTATATTTTACCTTGTTAATAGTATTCCTGAATAACATAGTTTCACATTTTTGATAATTTACTTTTAGCTTCCAAAGATTACTACAATATATCACTTTATAAAACATTTTTTGTAAAATGTATTGTGCATCTCTTAGATTATTACTTGTTGCGTAAATTGTCAGATCGTCCGCAAATGCTATACTGTAATTGGGCTCTAAATTTTTATTTAGAGAATTCAGTAATTCGCTTATGTATATATTGAACAAAATTGGGGAATTTACGGTGCCCTGTTGTAACCCATCGGATAATTTGAATTCTTTGGATAAATGATTATCCGACCCCCATGTGCTAAAAGTTTTACCTCTAATCATGTTGTTAATCAGAATTACTAAATGTAAGGGATATTGATATTTTAAGAGTTTGTATGTTAAGTATGTTAAGGGGCAAATATCTCAATGTAATTTAATACATAATAATTATATTAAGCTTATAATCCGTATAAGTTATAATTAAAAAACTGGGCATTAATGTAATAGCGTGTAACCTATTAGCATATATATTTGTTTTAAAATTATTATGACATCATGTTGTAAATTAATTGTTAACAAGGAAAAAAATATTGTAAAATAAAAACAATAATAAATCAATTATTTTAATTATTATTATTTTAAAAGAAGAAAATTGGCGTGATAATTATGTTAAAAAAAACAATCGTTTCGAAAAATAATATCGTGTAATCGTATTTACAGTATAATTTATAGTGTTAAAAAAAATTTTTTTCATTAATGGAAAATTAGAGCACAGTTATTAAAATTTAGAGCGAAAAATTGTTTCATTAACTTAAATTGTTCCATAGAATGGGTAGGTACATAATAATGTGTTTAAAAAATTTTCCCAAAACTTGTATCGAAACACATGAATGAAAATTTTTAATTTTAAAGTAATTATAATTAGTAATGATTACCTTCCTTGCAACTTTACCCTATAATTATTTTAGTGCAAAAAAGCTTTAATAAAATTGAAAATTGTTATGAACCTTTGAGAAATGATTATATGAAACGCAATTCAGTACTGAGAAGAAAAGCGTACCTTAATATCGTAATTTTTTGAATACTTAATTACCTGTATTTTGTTAATGTTAATTATATAATTTTTTTTTTAATTATAATGTGATGCTTAGGGTTTTTTAATTGATTTACCTGAAAATATAGAAATAATATATTAATGATTATATTATAATATTTTAGTACAAAATATTTATAAATTTTTTTTAAATAATATATTTTAAATAATATTAATTAAGACTAAAATTAATTTACTAGAGAAATACTAATTAAAATGTAATTTTATGATTACTTAAAACATCAAAAGGTTAATAATTATGAGTTTTTTTTACATTTTTCAGATTTCAATTAAAGACTTAATAATTAATAGTTTATAACTAATTTATTTACTTTCTATACTTAATCTTTTTTGATGCTTTTAGCAAAACAGAAATTTGGTTTTAATACTCTGAATTTTCCAAAAATGAATATTAAAAAAATTGCTAAATGGGATACCCGTATGATCGTAATATAAACATTATATCAATATTATTATAAACATTAATTACTTTTGGCAAAAATTTCAAACATACAGCTTTATTAGGTGTTGTGTAATGCTCATATAAAAGAAGGAGTTGTATGGCAGTTATTCGAACCCACAGCAGTAGAATAACCAAATTTTGCAATAATTTTGGCCATTACATCAAACTTTTTTTGGAACAATTTCAAACACCCGGCTCCATGAGGTATGGTTTAATGCTCATATAAAAGTAGGAGTTGTATGTGTTGTATGGAAAATTTCAAAATCCCAGCTTCTTTATTTTTTGAGTTATCATGTGGACTGACAGACAAACGGACGGACGGATAGACGGACATACATAGCTAAATTGATATATTTTTCAGTTCTGATCCGATCCATACACGTGAGTCTATATCTACCCACCTCTTTCTTTGCGTCGCAAACGTAATGGCAAATTTAGTATACCCTTTTAACTAATATTCATACAGGTATAAAAACAAAAAGATCATTTTAATAATTCAAGGAGGAATAAGGTGTACTTTTATGCACCAAAAAAACGTTTATATGACACAAAGTTAACAATCGAATCACAAAAGACTATAGTGGACCCCTCTTAATTTATGCAAAATTCCAAACACAAAATCCCAGATAATAAAATTCTAAATTACAAAACCCCAAAAAATGTTCAATTTAGAATCTCGCATATACTTACAATATATATATAATACATATATATTTTGTACATATAATACACATATATAAGGCATATTACTCGGAGTTTGAAACCAACTCCACAACAATAATTTGTAGACTCATTTATGCATATTATGTATTTATAAATATTATGGGAAAAGCGGCAATCTTGATTTTGATTTCAACTTTAAATCAATACTAATTAATTAATAGAAAAAAAATTTTGAAAAATGTTAAAGCTTACACGACTTCCTTCCTTAAAGTATTTATTTATTTCTGATATTTATGTAAGAAAACTAGTATATTTTCCAAAAATTTTGGCATTTTCATATGAAGAAAATCAATTTTGAAAACTAACATTGAAAATTTATAACCTTGGGATTTCCTAATATTGGTATTTTGTAATTTTAGAATTTTGAAATTGTGGGATTTTGTTACTTTAGCATTTTAATAGGTTCCTGCTTCACATCCCTTTCACAATGAGAGTAAACCTGAAAAGGCTTCAACAAATGAACAAAAATTTGTTCAATTGCTTTAAAATGTGGCACTAAATCACAAAACCTTAATAAAATTTAATTATTTAAGGTACAAAATACAGTACATTTTGACCTTAAATGTCATTTAGCTAATATTACATGTAAAAAATTTTATGACATGTAATTGACCGTTTGACGATAAGCCAAATATCTAAAGAGTGTCATCGAGTTGAGGAGTTTACTACGAAATTTATCAACTTTGCCAAATACTTGCTCAAAAATTGATTAGTCAATATCTTATTTACACAGAATGTACTTCTTCTACAAATTTAATTACATCTAACTTTATTTTATAACTTTATATCAATCAATTAAAGAATAAAGTGCTATTCAACCGTTTAACTCCACATAAAATTATTACAAATGATAATATTTCCAATGCATTATAACAACTGGTATGATATTAGTTCCTAGGCACTATAACCACTAGAAAAGTCTTAGACTTTCAATATATAATATACAATTCTATTTGTTATATATTTGTTACATAATTTTATAATTGAAATATAAAGTTTTTTTATATCTGCGAGTTATATTATTCAATTAAAATATTTGTTTAAAATATAATATTAATATATTTTTTATTAAACATATCGACTTATTAAAATATTGATTATTAAATTAATTTTAAGCACTAACTACTGTGATATGACTAATCCATACAACTCCGAAGACCTGAAAGCAGAACTTCGAAATTAATAAGATAGTAACTTGAAACTAATGTAGAATCTTAAGTTTTGACACATGTTTTTTACTATATCCTGCGTGTTACCAAAATTCGGGGTGAATTGGAGTGGTGGTTCAGATGCCTCTCTCGGAACTCTCAAGACTTTAAAGCTTATAATCGAAATTAATAAAAATTGAAACTTAGAATAAAAATAGAACCTTTCAGTTCACCCAGCGTTTTATTAAACGTCAAAATACTAATTGACGTTTCTAGTGACAGTTACAAATGAATAGATAAGAAACTGTTTAAAGATGTTCATTTGAATATAAAGTTTTTCCTTATATAATCTTTTTGGATTTATTTAGTCGAAGGATCAGATTAAATCCCATCAGATTAAATCAGTACAATTTTAAAATTTGAAAATTATTAAAATTGTTAAATAAATTTATTAAATGTCTATGGAATCAAATTGATTACTTACAAAATATATACATATATTCAAAAGTGTTCTAGAACTTTAATTACCGCATTAAAAAATGCTTTAAAATCCATTTAATTAAAAATTTAACCTTAAATCAAGGTAAAATATGCCAATCCATAACATTATTCATAAATAACCTATCTACCGATGGATTTGTCTATCTACTGACTTTAAATTGATTCGAATTTTTTATTGATTTGTTTTTACTATATACTAAATATTATAAAATTTCCTCTTTAACTAGAAAAGCTCAGTGTTTCAAACAAACATTGATTGATTTTAAAAAAAAAAATACAAAAGTTATCAAAAATATAGATATATATGTACTAAAAGAGTTATCGAACTGAAATTAATCTAAATTCTAAAATAAATAAATCAAATAATATTTGTTCAATCATATAAAGAATAGAAAACAGTTTTGTAAATATTCATCGTTCCAAAATAAAACAAATTTTTTTCCAATATTTTTTTGATAAAATTGTATCTATTCATATTTTATTTATTTAATGTTTTTTATTTATATTTATTTTAATAAAATATCAAAATGCATTTTTTTTTTATTTTAATTTTTTTTTTTTTTTTTTTAAATTCAGAAACTGTTGAAGTGATGTTTGTTTATTCATATAATAAAAATTGATATTTGTGGATGATTTTAAAAAAATAAAAATAAAAAATTTTAAAATAAATAAAATTGCACATGCATTAAGTTTTGATTTAAGGATATTGTTGTTCATGGCATTTGGTAAAACCCGAGAAGTCGACATATTAAAAACAGACATGTTTCAAACATAGTACAAACGGGGAAGAGTGTAGTAGAGCAGACTGAGTCTAATCTGGGATACCTGTATGACCGTAAAATTGATGTTATATCATCTGGTTAATTACTTTTGACAAAATTTTAAGTGCATAATTTATTAGGCTTTCAGTTGAAAGTCAATGTAGTTTGAAATATAACAGTCAATATAAGTTGGAAGGCAGCTATTCGAACCTCTTCCATTATATCAACTTTATTCTATTAAGACGTTGGCACTAAAGTTATCAACTATTGACATAGAATGTATGGCAACAACTCGAACCCACTGCACTGCCCCAACTAAATTTACACAAACTTTGGCCTTAAAATTAAACTATTTTTGGCAAAATTTCAGACACTCATCTTCAATAGGTATAGAGCAATGCATATATAAAAAAACAAGTTGTATGGCAGGTACCCGAACCCGTAGAGCAACTGGATGGATTGACGTCAAATTGCATAAAAACGAATTTGTGAAAAATTTCAAAATCCTAGCTCCTTTGTTTTTTGGGTTACGAGGGACAGACATAGCTAGATCGTACTTTTCGATTATGATCCGATCCATACCTTTGAGTCTATATATAACCACTTTGCTTCTCTGCGTCGCAAACGTAATGGCAAATTTAGTATACCCTTTTGATAGGTTAAGTCATACGGTATAAACTTAGTTTTCGTAATATTTCTAGGTACTTGTTTTTGAAGAAAAAGCTGAAAAATTTAAAGACATATTCACTTAAGGAAGAGGGACAATAAAAAACTTAAGCCCCGCCCCTTACACCTTAAGCTTTTAAACGAGAGTTTCTATTTGTTCTAGTTCTCTTTAACGGGTGGAAATGCGAAAGAGAGTTCATAAGAATACACGTCTTCTCCGCATTTGCGATAGCCACTAACTCAGTAAAGTCAAGTAGAGTTACATTAAAAAGTTATTATACATGTTGAATTGGACTTGCATAATTAGAGCTCTTCAATCTTTTTATAAAATATTTTTCGTATGTATCTACATTTACGTGAATTGCAGAGGGTTACACCATCAGGCAGACACACAAATGTTGGAATATTAAGCAGCAAACAATTTGTTTTAATAAAAAACGTCCTAAAAATTATTTAGTTAATCATCTATATATATATAATGATTTTGAACAGTAGATGAATATTTTAGTTCTAGCATATTAATTCTCACTTATATAAATAAATGAAGCATATGTTTAGAATATCTTATAAATCTAACAGAAATTCTAAACGTGTATTTCATTTACTAATGTGCTATCCATAATATTGTCATTTTCTTAGCAAAGCTATTTTCTTATTTTCATCCATACCTATGTAGAAGTGTATCCCATCGGGCCTCTTTAAAATGACAGCAGTAATTGACTTAATAATTTTAGAAATTTTCGAAATATTATTCCTTTAATTCTAGCTTTTAAAATACCTTTAAAACTTGTTTGAATAGTTGGTGCGAAGTTTGTAGTAGGAAACATTGTAGACCCATTCTTAAGATATAATTCTTTCCTCGTCTGGATTCTCTCTATCAACTCTAGACCAATCTGATATTGAGGGTGTTATACCCCATAAAACAGTATTCAATAATTAATATCAATCACCTTTCTTTTAGAAAAACTAAAAATGAAAATAAATATAAGAATAAGATCAGTTACAAATGTTTTCAAGTTTTAATCTAATATACCAAGCAACTGATAGTTCATATTGCAGAAGCAATTCAATTAATGCTAATTATTTCATTAACATCAAAACCGTAACTTTCAGGCATTATACTGCACAAACCAGGTTGAGTGGTTATCCCATTACATTGGCTATGTGGGAAAGTTGTTTTAGTTAGTCAAATCGAGGATTTAGTATTTCAGATACCTTTTGAAGGGTTTTTTCTCCATTATGAAAAAAAAAACTTTCTTTTCTTTATCTCCCCCATATGTGTTTCCCTATTCATTTAAACCGCAAAAATTCTAGAAATATGTCAACTTATACCTCCTAGGTTGCCCATTCAACCCTTAAAAGTCATTTATATTTATGACTAGTAGTAACTTTTCAGCCATAATACTGCACAAGCGGCTAGGGTGCTTATCCCATTATTTTGGCTACGGGGGCAGGTTGTTTTAGTGTAGTAAACATCTCCCACTACATGGGGGATTAGGTTACCAGGTGCCTTTTGAAGGTTTTTTCCTCCCTAAGAAAAAAAAAAAAAAAAATCTTCCTTGAGATAGGCCTTGAAGTATCTTAAGCTTATAGTTAAGGCTTAATATAAGACAAGAGTACAAAGTATCAAATTACAAACCATTATTTTCTTTTGTCTAGATTTTAATAAATTGAGGAATTACGAAAAATAATTTATGAATTGCATCCATAAACCAGGAATGTATTTAGAGTTTTGGGCAATTTAATCTCCGAAACAAATAAAACACCCTTCTTGTACGTTATTTCATACCGTCTGGTGGAAATGTTTAAAATTGACATTTAAGAAGGGACAGAAAAGGAGAACACCAGCAACAAGAGATGGGCGATTTATTAAAAAACTACAATCCCAGATTATTGGCAACACTTTAAAACAACTTCTATTATCTTAGTTCATTTATTTAAAAAGTGTTTTAATTAAATAGAGGGACAGTAGAAAAAAATGGAAGGACTGGTTACGTTCTAATAAAAAAAAAAAATCTGTTAAAAATTAATTAAAAAAAAAAGTAGTAAAACATCAAAAAATATTTTAAAATTTAAATAACCTTTAAATACTTGCATTAATTATTTTAATTATAGTTACAAAAAAAAATATAAAAGAATTTAATTGAAATTAATATTCATAAAATAAAATTGAATATTTATATATACATATAAAATATATATATATATAAAATGAAATTAAACATTTATGAAAAAAAATATAATTCAATTATAAAATTAAATATATAAAAAACATAACCTATAAATATTTAAATAAGACAAAATTAAATTATTATAAATTTAAAAAAAATTAATATAACATAATAAATATAGTACTTATTATCAAAAATATTAAATGGAATCTTTTATATAATTATGATTATATTTTTATACAAATATTGGGTAAGTATATAAGATTTCTTTGATTTTTAATTAAATACAAAAATATTGTCTTAAATATTAAAAAAAGTTTTTAATTAAAACAATAACTTTGAAATATTAAAATAAGATTATTTTTTTTTTTATATTAACATACCAATATTGATTGGTATATAATATGTATAGGTGTACCTATATAATATAATATTATCATTTATGTATATTACAATATTTATTTTAATTACATATTATATCACAATATATAAACAGATTTAAAAAAAATGATATCTTAAGTTTCCAAGATTGTACACGATTCAAAATTGTCCTACTGCCAACATTTCCGTATATCAAGGATTACATTTTTTCAACTAATTAATTTATTGACTTCATTGTTAGGCAGCTTACACGGATTAAATTTAGCTATTAGACGGTACATTGTTCTAGATAATTTTTTTGGATTCAAACTTCACATTTTTATGGATTTATAATGTTTCCTCGTCTCTGGAAAGGCATGCTGTTCAACCAGATAAACGGATGCAAATTGAAAAATTTCTAAAATTCTGAGCATGTCCATGATATGGAACTGGAACCCACCAATCAAACACTGGAAACAAATTCCTTATACATACATTAAATTTTTTTTATTTACGAGGTATATGGAAAGCTTCAAAAGCCGCATATTGGAGCTATCCGTATTACGTAATGTGTTACTATAACAGAAACCAAAACCACAATCGTTTTTGAACCAAACTTTATGATGAGGCCTGAATTTTGATATAGCTTTGTTTCGAGGATAGGAATGTGAAAGAATTTTTGGGAATCGGGTTTGGGAAATAGTAGGATCCAGGAATTGTGGGAGATGAGGATAATTGGATGGAATACTTAGAAGAAAGATGTTAATGTTTTTCCTAAACTTTTCTAAGTCGTAAACATATGCATTTCCTACTTTAGGAAGCACATTGAATGGGATATGGTTCCAAATGCAAGATGAGTAGCTAAATGACAAACGAATTGTCTTAAGCTGTGTTGCGCCACCTGAGCTGTTCTAACAGCGAATAGATATGCCTATCTGGATAACGGGACAAGGAACTGAAAAGAAGATAGGATTATAAGGGGGTTAAGGTTAGGTTGAAAACGAACCTATGTAAGTTCTTTTTGGTAATAGAATTTTACAGTCATAGGGAAGCTTGGATCTAAAGAAAGTTCTTACATCATTGAATAAAATTAAAAAAAAAATCTTATGAAATTAGGCCTGTCAGCACAACAGATGCAATAAAAAACTATACTGAGCTCAATACTAACTTTAAAGTATAATTAAATTGTTGATGAAATCGCTTATTCGGCTAAAAATAGAATTTATATACAATATTTGATTATATTTCTATCGCTTATAATGCTGTTCATTTTAATACGTATAGAAGATTTTTTTAAGTATTATATAATAATATCTTATATAAAAGTTTGCTATTATTTTAAAATATTTTTTTTTTATTTACAAATAAAATATTTTTAGAAAATCTAAAACCATTATAAACAATAACTCAATGATCTTTTAATATACACACTAAAAAATAATAAAATGGAAAGTATTATAGATTTTAATGTAATAAAAATCTTATATCATCTAAAACTAAATCAATATATACTTACATAAATACCTATTCAAATATATTCATAAATTTATATTCATATATTTATTTTAATACGTAGGTATACCTACGTTAAATAAAGTAAACATTATATTTTTTTAAAAATTCTGAAATATTCTAAGAATAAATTAAAAAAATAAAAAATTTTATTATTCCATTCTGGAAATATGATCAAAAAACTTTTATTTAAACTATACCAAAATATCTATAAAAATATTTTGTGTGTAAATAATAAAAAAAATATTTTGTTAAAAAATATTTATCGTTACTGTGATAGAGATTCCAGGAAGAATTCAAGGGAAACAATCAGACAGAAGCCGATTTAAAAATAAATTTATCAAACATATCCTTGGCTAATACTAGTATTAATACTGGCACATGGGTTGAGTAGAAATTTACCATCAGGGAGAAGGTTAAGATGATTTTTGGAAGCTACAATGTGTTCGGTTCCATGGAAAATTGCAAATTCTACTAATTCTTTACTGAACTCATTCAGCTAATATAACTAATAGCAAATAATTCCAAAATATAAAAAGAACACCTTCTGCAGTCCTAAGACATGCCAACTAGGCAACTAATTTCAAGAAGATAGTTTGACCTGAAGATTTTCATGTTTGGCAGTTTAATGTGATATCCATTCGGGAAACCCCGATTCGCTAGAACAGATGATATACCTGAATGTTCAAAATATGAATCAATTCAGTGATCAAATAGATAATTTATCATCAATATTAAATGAACAGTTACAATTGATTCTATGGAAAATTTGTTAAATTAATATAGTTATTGTTAGTCTTGTTAATTATATACAGACTTGAAATAAATCGTAGTCAACTAATATAATAGCCACAATATTTCTAAACTATATCTAAAACTCAATTCATAAACTAAAACTCCCTATGCCTTTTACAATATTGAAAGTAAAAACGTTATTTTAAGTTAATTAAATAAGGAAGAATGTGTACTCCAAACCTATGTCTTGATATTTATATGGATTGGATAACATAAAATTTAAGATATCGTTATATTTAACTGGGGTATCAAGTGACTATGATTTAAAAGCTTCCAAATGCAGTCCTAACAAACAAAACTGCAGAGCCAAACAAAAATTTAAAAAAAAAATCCCTTGAAAAAAATATTTATTCGTTTCTGCATGAACTATTTGTTAAAACTTCATCAGAATTGGAAAGCAGGAATTACCGTTATTCCTACGAAAAAAAAATTTAACATTCCTACATAACATGAAAGGTAATCCTATGCAAGACTAAATGAATAACTAATTGAATAAACAGTCAAAAAATTTACAATTTAAAACATAATTTCTATTTTTTAATTTTTTTATAAAAAAAAAAGAAGAAAAACATCAAAAGAATAAAAAAACAAGTAAAGAAACAGTCAGTCGGTGCAACCGACTTAGAAATACCCTACACCTATTTGGTTCAAATTTAAGGACATATCCATAAGTCATTTTAACACCATAAAAGCTGTTATTAATTTGATCGTAAGACATAGCTAACCAAATTAACTTTATAATACTAAAAACATTTTCTAATAACACTATCTATTAAAAAATATTACAAAATCTTACTAATTTATCTATTTAAAAATATTAAAAAACAAACAAACTTGAAATAAATGAAAATATATTTATTCCAATTCAATTACAAAATGAAAAAATTCTAATTGTTAAATTTTGTGATAAAAAGATAATCACAGCATAATATATTTAATAATCCAAATTTTTAAAAATTGCAATTATTTTAAATGGTTAGTTTATATACCTAATAGAAAAGCTTATAAACGCAAAATATGCAATAAATGTACTTCTAAAATACAATTACAAATTTTTAACTTTTCATATAATTCATTTAAATATTCAAATAAATTTTACATAAATGCAGCAAGTACCTTTGAACATAGCTGAACCACTACAATTTAGTCTAGATTTCGGAGACACATAGGACATAGGAAATATATTCTTTGGCTTTGAAATTAAACTCGACCAGAACCAATTCGCATGGTACTTTCATTACTAGTAACCTAGAGTTTAAATTTCATCAAAATACCGGCATTATTTTTTGAGTTATGGTGTTTTTAAGATATATGTTTTTTAGTCCTTGAACTTGTCAAGGGTTCCAGAACCCGAAACCATGGTACGATTTCGCCGATATGCAGTCCCATAATACTTTCAATACTAGTTAACCCTTGTATACAATTGGAACGTTCTATCTTAATTTTAAGTTACTAGTTTTATTAATTTCGATGATAAGCTTTTACACATTTGGGGGTCTAAGAGATGTCCTGAACCATCACTCCAAATGATCCCAAATTAGGGGGGCACGGAAGAAATAGTAAAGAACACCCTGGGCCAAATTTGAAGCTTCTACATTTGTTTCAAGTTACTATTTTTATTAATTTCGAAAATATGCTTTAAGGTCCTCGGATCTGAGTGGCTGGTCCCCGACCCACTAGTCCAATGGGGCTCAAATTTCAAAGACACTTACGCAATAGGAAGGGACACCTTGATACCAAATTTGGAGGTTATATCTTCATTGGTTTCGGAATTACGCTAGTTTGGCCTAAATTCGATCAAAAAGTTCTCAGTTCCGAACCCATTGTTCAATCCTCACCGTACGTAATCACCGCCGTAGTTTCATCACCAATAACCTACAGCACAAATTTCATGAAGATAGACTCATTAGTTGTTGAGTTATCGTGATTTTTAATATATGTTCGTTATCCCTGACACCGACTAAAAGGTCCAGAATCCGAACCCATGGGTGATTTCGCCCTTATACAGCCCGCGCTTTACTTATAGTACTAGTTAAGTTGTACACAATTTGAACGGTCTATCTTAATTTTAAGTAAATATTTATAGTAATTTCGATTATAAGCTTTTAAAACTTGGAGGTCTGAGAGGGGTACTGAACCACCTCTCCAATTGATCCCAAATTAAGGGAACACGCAAGAGATAGTAAAGAACACCCTTGTGGCAAATTGGAAGCTTCTACATTTTTTCAAGTTGGTATCTTTATTAATTTTAAAGATATGCTTTAAGGTCTTCGGAAATGTGTGGCTGGTCCCCGACCCACTACTCCAATGAGGCCCAAATTCCCAAGACACTTCGGAAATGGGAAGGGACACCCTGATACCAAATTTGGAGGTTCCATCTTCATTGGTTTCGTAATTATGCTCGTTTGGCCTAAATTCGATCAAAAAGTTCTAGGTTCCGAACCCATGGTCCAATCCCGACCTTACGCAATCCCCGAAGTAGTTTCATTACTAGTAACCTACAGCACAAATTTGATGAAGATAGCGTCATTAGTTGTTTAGTTATCGTGATTTTTTATATATGTTTGTTAGCCCTTCGATCGATTAAAAGGTCCAAAATCCGAACCCATGGGCCGATTTCGCCCATATGCAATCCCCGCCGTACTTTCAGTCTTAGTAATCTACAGTTAAAATTTCATCAAGATAGCTCCATTATTTTTTGAGTTATCGTGCCTACGGACGGACGGACGGACGGACTGACGGACGGACGGACGGACATGGCTATATCAACTAAGGCGGTCACGCTGATCACAAATATATATACTTTTCCATATCTAGCTCGCTTCCTTTAGGTGGTTACAAACACCATACCAAAGTTAATATACCCCTTTACCTATTCTATAGGTGTAGGGTATAAAAAAGGATACTATAAAACTGTTGTTTGTATATGTTACAATTTAATATTTGTACATGTATACTTTTTAGTATTCATGTTATTATACTTGAAAGTTTTGTGTTTTTTTCTTCTGTTTTTCTTTTTGTTATTTTTTGGTTGCGGAAAAAACTTTATATTCTATGTTTTTTTTTATGTTATTGTTTTTTTTTTTTTGTTTGTCTTTTATCTATTTTGCATATTTTTTACTTTAACTATTAACACTTTTACTGTTTCTAAAAAGTTTTGTTGAGGCAATTTTTAACCTCTATAAAAAAAAAAACAAAAACCCAAACAAAAATGCCAAAAAATGTAACAAAAATAGAAATAAAGGAATCCTTTGATGAATCCTTCTTTCGTATCTTCAAAACTTTTTTTATATATTTTTTTTTTTTCAAAAACGTTATTATAATAATAAAAAATAATAAAAGAAAGAGAAAGAAACTTTGTTGTGTTCTATCCTATATTCTAACACAAAAAAAAAAGAAAATTTATTGAATAATATTTTATTTTTACTTTGAAACAAGGGAAAAAAACCAAAAACACAAACAAAGACAACAACAACAACAACAACAACAACAACAAAAAAAAAAGAAAATAAAAATTGCAAGGCTTTTTTTATTTTGTTTCTTTTTACAATCATCATGTCTTCCTTTTCTTATTTTTTTTTTTTTAATATTCTAATTTTATTGTTATTGTTGTTGTTTTATTAATAATTTTCATCTTATATCTGGTCCCTTTTCTTGCATAACAAAATAAAACTTAAGATATTTATAACACTTCTTAAAGAATAGACTTAAATTGTAAGTGTATTAAGAATAGAATTTTAAGTTTTTGAAGGACTTTAGTGAGGTTTTGTAAGGCCTCATTTAAATTTGAGTTAAATGTTGTGTTCAATTCTGGAAAATGTGTAATAAAACATTTATTAGCTTGTAAATGGAAAGTAATGAACATGTTTGGCTTGAACTCCTTGAAACATCTCTAAGTCTAGGAATTTATTTTTTTTGTGTGAGTTTTAGAAATACTAAGACTTTAACTTCCAGAATTCGTTATATGAATTTTCAAAGTTGTAGATTATATGGGTGTCCCATTTTTTTCACTCCCTAGAGGAGCATTGGGCTTCCAAAAAGCTATAATAACATACTCTATTGTGGGCCAGTTGCTTGATTTCTGCCCATGCTTTCTTTCCATAGCTTTGAATTCTCTTTACTACAATTCTTTTTCCTTGCGAGTTAAAATTAAGCGTGTGACGCGGAATGGTATCGTTTGAAGTGTAATTGGAATATCGATCTCCATTTTTTCTTGTTATTTGACACAGTGGGGTATCTTGCCTTAAGATCTTTAATAATTCTTCATTCGATATTCTTCCAGGCCATCCTATATTATGTATTGTCCGGAAGCATTTATTTTCAAATACTTGAAGCATGTTTGTTATTGAGTGCTTGAGAAGCCATGTTTCCCTGCCGTAGAGAAGGGATGATTTGACACATGCTACGAATTTCTTTGTTTTCGTTCCAGTGTTTAATTGTGGTAATCTTCAGATTGCTAAAAGTCTCCCAAACGCCATTCTTGTTAATTTTGTATAAGTTTCAACATAACAAATTTTAATAAAAATAAAATCAGCCTTCGAATTCACCGTCTTTATACTTAGAAAGCGCACTCTTCTCATATCTTCAAATTGTTAAATTGTTAAATTTATTGCAGTTATTGTTTAATTTAAATCAGAGTTACGTTTGTATCGTGGCTGTAATTGTAAATTGGTTTAAAAAAGGGGGGATAGTTTCGATAGATTATAGCTCAACCTTATGTTAACAAACTTCTTATAGTAACAACGAGTGCTTTGATAAGTTTTCCACCTTATATGGAAAAAAATGAGTTATTTATCTATTTTTATAAGAAGTCTTAAAATTAGATATTGAAAATCATAATAAGAGTTTAAAAAAATTATATTTCCTTATTATTAAACTTTAATTTTATCATTCATAGAATAGGTTCTTTTTTACAATACAACGTGCAACTCTGGACAGAGATGAAAGATTAAAAACTTAATCTTTCAACTAAAACTTAATCCTTGTTACCTCGAATACTCAAAGTTTTAAAATTTTCGAAGTATGTCTTCAGTATGATCATAAATGGTCCATTTGTTATAATATTTTAATGTTGATCTGAGTTCATTATAATTTATTCCTCTTTCCATCATTTCGTTTTAGAAAATCTATTTCGTGTCTCCTTAACTTATCTAGCCCAATACTTCTTTGTAGTTTTGAGTCTACTAAAAAGTAGTTTTGAGTCTACTAAGAAGAACGGCGCTAGATTGACCCGGATCAGTCTAGAGGATTCCAGGTTAGCGCGATTCTCGTTATCCATTCTTCATTGTACTTTAGTATATGACTAATCCACCTCTATTCTTTCTGCTGATTTGCTTCACTAATGGTTCTCCGCTTATTAGTACCCAGGAGTTTGCATTTCTTTTTCTGTTTAGCCGGAATATTCGATATTCTTTTTTTTGTTGAAGAAAGATGTTCTTTGGTGAAAACATGTAATTTAATTTTAATGGAATTAGTGAACAACCATGATTCTCGGTCATATGTTAATGTAGATTTTACCCGCAAATTGAATATTGTTAGTTTAGTTTATCTTGATATTTCCGAATCATTCCACATGGGGCGAAGTTTACCGAAGGCTGTTCCAGTTTTATCGATTCGGTTTTGTAAATCTTCGTTGTTGTCAACAGTAGGCGAGATGATACTTCCTAGGTAATGGAAATCAGCGGTATATTCAATGGTTTGATCATCTTATTTGATTGATCTGTAATTTACAAGGTGTACAAAGTGTATACATATTTTTTTTGAAATATATATATAGAAGTAACATTTAACAATTTATTGTTGAAATATATTACAAAATAATTATTTATTAACATTTTTGCAACAAGAATTCCATTTTTTTCAAAAAGTGGTATGGTAGAATTTAGCTTTTAACCTACTCCTAGATATGTTAAACTCTAGCACATTTTCTTGGGATATTGGCTGTAGGTGGTTTAATTTAAATTGTGCGTCTTCTTGGTTATTGAACAGAAGACATATATTGTCTGCAAAGTCTAGGTCTTCTAGATATTTTGTCCAATCTGATACCAATACAATCTTAAATTAATTTTAATACCATTTATTCAAGAGTCAAATTAATGAATCAAACTAAGATATGAGTCAAACTAATTAATACAAAACCTAGAATATTATATCAAATCAAATATGAAAAAAATAATTCTTTTTTAATTAAAAGAAAAACCAAACCCTTTCTTTTTCCAGTATTTTTCAATTTAATTTGATAATAAAAGGTTTCATAATCTTAAAAAAACCACTTTATTTTTTCTTCTTTTTAGTTTTCTTAGGAAATTTTTAGAATTTTCTTTAATTAACAATTAAAAATTATAGCAATTTTTATAACAACCGAAAATAATATTCCAAATAGCATTCAAAACTATATGAAACCCATATTAAAAATTTACTTGGGGACTTTCTAATGTACTTATATATTATATACCTAAAATTCTTTAGATTTATATAACCACTTATATATAATGTTATATTCTATTTATGGTTTTTTTTTTTAGAATATGAATATGACAAAGGACAAAAATTATCGTAGGTTATTTTTAAAAAAAAAGACAACTTTTCACAGAGAAAACCACTAAAAGAACACTTTGTTTACAAAATTATATACATATATACATATATACAGAACAATGAGAAAACTATACCTAAACCAAATACATTACCTACATATATCCACATGATATTATATATACACGCATATTATTTATATAGAATATTAATATTTAATAGTGTTCATGGCATGCTGAAATTTTAAGGCATCAACTTTGGGGCTTAGTTATAAAAACCAAAAATTAGTTACATGTAAGCTAGTCATAGTGTAAAGAACTATATGTATATGTAATAATGCTAATCTATAAATCAACATCAAAAAATATAATATTGTTACATGTTTAAATGAGGAAAATAGGGTATAGAAACTGTGTCAACTCTGGGATAGCTGCCACAAAAATTGCCATTTTAAGGAAAATTCACAATAATTTTACAGTTTTATTTCTCAAAGCTCCCCTAGAAATACTCCTGGAAATTTAGCTATAAGACTGAGAATAAAATTTTACTAAATTTTAAGCGTTCAGATTGATTTTGAGGAGATGAATTTTGGAATATTTATAGCACCTACACAAACCTATCACTTTTGCAAAAGCCGTTACAATTTTTTAGCAGACATAAGATTGGAAGACACTAACATTCTTTTTTTCTAACCAAATTTACTAATATAGCCTTTGACATAAAAGTTAACTTCTTTTTACTTACGTTCAGAAAAAATATTCGGTCATATTAGACAAATCGAATTTTAAAGAAGTTTCTGCCATAAATTTGGATCACATTTTAAAAATTTGGGAGTCTAGCTTGATTATACTACACAAGTCAAATAGTTTTCCTAGACTAGTCAAATGTAACAACAATCTTTGACATAAAACCTTTTATTTTTACTTGGGTTCCAATACCTAACTTAAATAGATAGTAAGTTTTGCATAAACTAATCACAACAACGTTCTGATACCTATTCAAGCAAGCGGGGCAAAATTGTTCTATTTCAAAATCAACGAAAGATTATAGGTGTCCAATATCCTAGGTGGTACATAATTCCTAATCTAAATTCTTCAAAGCTTTCTTTCCAAATTGCATTCTTTAAAACCTAACCGCACGATAATTCTGGATTTCTATTACCCCAAGCAACATTTTCCAGTTCTCAATACCAAACTGTGCATTTGAATCAAAGATCGAACCTTAAAGTGTTGCTTGAAAGAGATTAACTTTAGTGTGTTAAAGTCCTACTCCTTCCCCAAAGAAACTTCGTACAATTTACAGAAGGAGGCTTACTACTTTTCGCTGCCTCTCTGAAAAACCAAAGAAATTCAAATTAATATGTTAAAATTTCAAAATACTAGATCCGTTCGTTTTTGAGTTTTATTTGCGGCCATCACAAACGTAATAACAAATTATGTATACCCTTATCACCTCATATACCATATTATTATTTTGCTCCTTTACTTGTTGTGATTCACAAAAACCACAAAGTTCATTTTCTATATATGTTTTTATAGAATACTTAAAAAAAAAACTTCTAACTATAACTATCACTTCCATTATATTTAGATCTTTACATCAGAGCCTTTCTTTCAATTTTCCAAAACAGGAGCATATAAAAGAAGCATTTATTAGTTACAGGAATTCATCTCCTTATGTGTTATTTTCCTATTTTATTCTTTTGTTTTTTATTTGTTCTGTGGGAGGGATTGAAACCACAATATCTTTAACATTCATAAATACCGCAACAATAAGAAAGATAAAAACAATAACAAAAAAAAAAAAAAAAAAAAAATGATAACATCAGTTACAAGAATAACAAGAGAGCAACAACTATGAACATATTTGCCTTACAAGGTAATCCCTGTATTGTTTCTAGAAGCTTTGCACAAAAACAAAATTCTTTTATTTTATATACAAGTTTAAATACAAGTGACTTAGATTAGATTTTGTTGTTGATGTTGTTTTTGTTGTTTTGTTGTTCACTCTGGTCACCCGTATAACAAATTCTGACACGTTCATACATTTTAATGTATGTTCCAATACATATATGTATGTAATATGAACTAACATATGAATATTATTATAAAATTGGAGTCCTGAAAAAAGGTCCTGTGAAATAAATCCCTCACGGTGTTATTTCTTGTTCAATTAGAAATAGTAGCCTTATATGTAAGAACACTGCAAAACTTGACAAATAGGATCCCGGATAGTTATTTATTCTTTAATTTTATTTTTTTTTTAATTTTAACTTTTGAGAAACGAAGCCCCGGGAATTTAATTCCATATTTTGAGGTCTTATTTCTCAATTACGTACTTATCTGCTAATTTAACTTTCGACTTTTTGAAAGTTAAAGTCGCGCGCTGTTAATTCCATATTTTGTAGTCCTATTTCTCAATTACGTACTTATCCTCTAATTTAACTTTGGACCTTTTGAGAGTTAAAGCCCTGCGCTGTTAATTCTATATCTTGTAGTCTTATTTCTCTATTACGTACGATAAAAGACTGTGGTGTTATTTTTAATTGATTGTCAAGTAGAGCTTCGAGGTGTTACTTCTTGTTTAATTAGAAATAACAACCAGTATCCTTTAATTTAACTTGAAATTTTTTTGAGAAATACTGGTCCCTGGTGTAAATTGCATATTTTATGGTTTTACTTCCCAATTTCGCGAAATAAGAAACCCGGGTGTTATTTCTCACTTTATATAAAATGCACAGAATCCGACGAATACTTACTGTTCAAGTTTAATTCAGAACCTAACCAACGTACATGTTATGTTCAGGAAAATGGGGATATCCTGATTTTGAATACAATTCTAAATATATTCCTAAATTTTAAACCTCTCTTATGCAAAGGCATTTAGGAAATTAGAAACCGTAGTGTAACTCCTCATTAAATGTGAAATGGCACAACTTTTTGAAAATTAAAGCCTTGGAGTGTTATTTCTTTTTCAATTCAATCGTCGAATTTTTGAGAAAAAACACTTCGGAGCCTTATTTCTCAAAAAGTCAAATATTAAATTGAAAAGGAAGTAAGACCCCGGGATCTCCTTTCGCAAGATCTTATTTCATGTCTTCATAATGTTTGTATATATGTATTCTATATGTAATATAAATAAAAATAGCTAATAAATTTTTATAGAATAATTTCATCAAAAAACTATTTTGTATACAACATTTTTTGAACATTTCAAATCCTTCTGTATAAATTGTAAGGACTGTCTAAGTTTAATTTATTTTTTATTGTTGTAGTTGTATAGTTGTTGTTGTTTTTTATATTTTATTTTTTTTGCAATATGTAATGAAAATAAAATTAATATCTATTTATATATGATTATATAAATATTCATATTATTAATGCATAAACACATAAATATATATATATACATATATATATTTACATTACATGCTCAATTTTGAATTCATGTAAGATTTAATATTTTTTTACTCCCATATCAAATTGTGACATGGACTTTCTAGCAATGGCTAAATCATGATGAATGAATTTATCACGTACCACTTTATATTAAAGTGCTATATTTTACTTGAAGTAAAAGTTCGGAAATCTGTTCTAAAACTTTGCTAAAGTATTGATTACATAATTTTTATAATTTTAATATTACAAGAGGTTGGGAGGGTCTGCTTTGGTGCAAGATAAATTAACATATACATACAGGTGATAACACCTTAAATAAGTTAAAGGGAAGCAAAGAATGAATGAATTGTTGTGGTCTGCAGAGTAAGGCTTCGAACACGAAAAAAAGCGAGTGGGGGATTTTTCTGCGTTGGATTTTTTTGCGAACAAAAGGCCAGATTGGTTTTTGGCTTGCTTGTCTGAATTTTATATGATCACTTGTATCATAAACAAATAGGTTTGAGATTTTTCTAACAAATTACTCCTCGCTCACCCGCTCACCCTATCCGTTTCCGTGGCCAAATACGCCTATCAGGTTATTTAATCTGTGATAATTTTCAAAATCCAAAAAACTTCGGAGGAGTGAAAAAACTTATCACGGTTCTTCAAGTTATTCCGTCTCAAGACATAAGATGCGGTATGTAACAAAATTTTAATTATTTACAAACAGAGTCTTTTTGGCTATAGCTCTGAGATAGAAACCTTTTTTAAGGAACCGCATCTTAAAATTATGGAAAACATTATATCAGCATATGTGGTGTTTGCCCCTTCTTATGATTTACAAAAATTTGTTGGGAGAAGTCAACTTATTTCCTAGCATTCCTAATACAAAATATCCTTTCCTATCCATTTCTCCTTAAAACCTCTGGGTCATTTTACTACGTAAGCAGTTTGAATATTTATAATTATTATTCTCGATTAAAGATGAGGTTTGAAGCCGTTCATTTACCATAGCAATAAGAACAAATGATTTTAAGCAAATACCGTTACTGTCAGTAGCTAAAAGATTAAATTTCGTAATTCTAATGGGAAGGAAAGATGAACAGGCAGCAATATTAAAATAATAGATATCTTGAAAGAATCCTGCCGCAGTTAATGAATAATTCATGAATGAACGGAAATTATAACATTTGGTTAGAAATAATTCGAAGATATTTATTACATTAGTATAAAAGTTGTAATTTATCATATATTATACTTCCAATGGTCATATTTGTTGTAGATCAGATTATTATTTATCATTTTCATTATGTATTGAAAAACCTATTCCAAAAATCCAAAAAAAAACAATACCTTACTATACATTTTAAATTAGTAAAGTAATTAATAATACAGTTTCTTCTCCCATAAGTACTTAAAATCCAACTGACAATCTAAAAATTTAATTAGATTTCTTATAATTTTTGCTAACTTTCATTGCCTCGTCCTCCATTTTCCAAACTTTTATGTTCTTTTGAAATAACATGAAATTATTATATCCCATGGTAGGCAAGTAGAATTTTTATAGTAAAAAAGCATTATCCAAGTAATACTTGTCATTATATCTACAAAAAAAGGAAACTTTGATTTGTCCTAGCTATACTGTTCTTTTATTAAAGAATTATAATTTGATTTTTTGTTTTAATGCATTTTGCCTCTTTCTTTTGGTCAAAAAAATTTTCTAAAACTTTCCAAATTATAATTCCAAAAAAAAATTTTCAAAAATTTATTTTGCATACATTAAAAGTATATATACTTTTAAAATAAAATACAATTCAGTATTATCTACGACTATACAAATTTAAGTAAGTTTATAGGATGTAAGTAATTCATGTCAACTAAAGAATATCTATTAAAAGCTACTGATATCAATTTTACCAATTTAATGGAGTATTTTTCGAAGAAAACTATAAAAAAAAAAACAATAAAAATGTATTTCGATCCTACCATATATTCTTTTTACTCCTTTTTTTCTTTTTGGTACATTGTCCATCATAATAATATGGTCACTAATCAGTTTAATTTAAGTGTTAAGAAAAGTTTCCTTAAAAAAGGTATTCCTTTAGCTTTAAGCTAAATTTTGCCTTTTTTAGGATTCAATTACGATTTCATTCCAAAATTCATTTACAGAACGACAAATTTGACTTATCGCATGTTCCAGCACATATTGGTCAGTTTCAACAGTTCTTGGAAAAGTTGAAATTATTGATTGCTTCATCGCCTAAAAATTTATAATATCATTTACCTACATGATTACATATAGTTTTTGCGTTTAACGCTTCCGTGAGCTAGTCATTATTATACAATTCGATGACAGTCATTGTTTTAAGGACCTTCGGATCATCTGTAAATTTACATTTAAATTCTTCAACTAAAGTTTTCGGGACGAAACAAGCACAATGAATTGATATATTCTCATAGTTAAAAACTGTTAAGATGCTGCAGACAACTTAAGCAGAATATTATTGTTATGTAATTGTTTTAGGGACCGTCGGAGCATCTGTACATGTACATCTGTACTCACTAAATAAAACAATTAAAGTTCTCCAACTAAATTGTTCTGATATCACAAGTACGATGACAATTGCCTCATTTTGATAGTTAAAAACTGTTAAGATGCTGTAGACAACTTAAGGAGTTCTAATACGCATATGGCGATCTATTAATCTGGACCTATATGTAATAACCCATTTGGCATCTTTCCATCAACTGTTGCCTAAAGTTGATTTTTCATATGGAGTCGTATTATAGCAAAAGTTTAAGAAGAATATTAACATGAATGGCAGAAGAATATTTACATAATGATATCCATTTAATTTTGTACCTGGAACCTCATATTGTTTGACTATTGAGGTTCCAATTTTGACAAAGTTTTGTTCAAGCATGCTTTTGTCGTTAGACGAGTTAGAGTGCGTCGATATTGAAGCATCGATAATTGGTAAGTTGTTAATGAGAGTCATGATTCAATTCTAAATATGTATTAAGTTTTTGAAGCTACGCTAGTATTAATATTAGAATCACTTATCACAATTGCAGCATAAATGTACCCTTAATATATAGTTTTATAAAAGCTAAATTTTTTATGAAATCGTTATTGTAAGTTTCATTTTTAAAATATGTTTTTGAGAACCATCGATTCTAGACACCAACCATTTCACGATCGACACTATCAGATCCTGTTGAAGATTATGTTCTGAAAATTTTACTTAAGTATTAGAACAAACCAAAAATTAAGCGTGGAGTTAGCCAGGCAATTCCAAAAATACGATGTGTATAGATGAGTTTAGTCGGTTTGGAAAGACAAAAAATTTTTTACAAAATTTTAAAGATCCTGCTGGTTTTTGAACTAGCTGCGATTTTTAAGATGTTTTACTGTTGGCAAAATTTTATCGCTCATAACAACAGTATCTTACAGTATATTTGTTAGAATACGGAAAAGGCTTGTCGGCCATTGCAACTGTTTCGATTATTATGACCAATATTGTAAATCAAGATACAATATGTGTAGACTTTTTTGTTATTATTATTTTTATATCCAATATAAGAAAAAAAACATACTTGTCATTAAAGTAAACCTATCAAATCCCACATCTATTTTTGTTTCTTTTTTTTTTTTTTGTGTCTTAATTTTTACGATAATGGAAAAGTTTTGATTAGAAAATTTTATTTTTTTTGTATTATTTTTGGCACAGAACAAAAAAAAAATAAAAAAAACGAGGAAGAGTGTAGTAGAGTGCACTATGTGAACTATGGGATACCCGTATGACCGTAATATCGATATTATGTCATTCGGTTACAAATTCATATAAGTTGAAAGACAGCGCTTCGAACAACTTCCACTACAATAACTTTATTTTATTCAGATGCTGGCTATTAAAGTTGATGACTATTGACAAAAGACTCGAATCCACTGCACCAGCTGCTTTATTTTTTTATGTTATTGTGCGGACGGATGGACGGACGGACGTACAAACGAACGAACATAGATAGCTATATCGATTTATTTTTCGGTTCTGATCCAATCCATACACTTGAGTCTATATCTACCCGGCCTCCTTCTCTGCGTCATAAACATAATGGCAAATTTCTTATACGCTTCTGACTTATAGGCATACGGGTATAAAGAAAGAAACAAAAACTATTTCGAAAGGGTATTAAGAACAAGTTCTTAACTAAAAGAACAAGTAAAAAGAAGATAAAAATAAATAAGAGGAAAGGAAAAAAAAAATTGAGTAATTAGATATTGATGGATTAGGTAATCTTTAGATTAAAACTAATTACATTCTGATAAATAAATAACGTAAGAAAAAAAAAAAATAATAAAAAACAACAACAAAAACTTAAGCAATTATTCGAAATTGTTGTTGTACTTTTGTTTTTATACTTTAATTAATTCTATATAATAATTAAAGTTTATGTGATTTTAGGAATTTTGTGATTTCTTTAATAAATTTTAATTTTTTTATTTTAAGGAAATATGTATTGAAGTTGTATTGGAATGCTTTATAAATACATCTACTAAATTAAGAAGGGCTTAGTAATTTTGTTTTTAAAATTAAAATTTTGGACTGCACAATTTTTAAAATACCAACTCACACTGTGAGTATAATAGAAAATCAAGGACCTCAATATATTCCAAAAGCAAGTCGGTTCAACTAATTTAAAATAAAGAAACAAAGTAAGTAAAATAAGTAATGCTGGTAAGATAATATACCAAATGTGCAAAATTAAATTTATATAATAATTTAAAAAAACAAGTGATGAAAAAAAACCAAGGGTTTTTAAAAAAGCACATTTTCAAATTTATATTGTATTACATACTGAGTTTAACTTTGGAATATTTACTTCGAAATAGTTACTGCTTAATTATAAAATTTACTGCTAACAGTAAAGTTTTTATTTTAAATTTGTTATAGCCCTTCAATGAGGAAAGTTGCCAAGTTTCTCAAGGATCTAACTTCATCTACCTGCCCCTCCCCCTCCGTCCCCTCCATTTTTTTAGGTTCTAGGAATTAAATTGTGAATTCCACAAAAATTTGGAATTTTACTTAGAATAATACAAGCTAAGCAAAAATGGATAAAACTGAGAGACACTTTCTTCAATTTAAGGAACCGCTTTTAAATTAAAGAAAAACCTTTAACATATGTTAAAATATAATATTGGGCCTTTAAATTTTGTACATTAATAAAAAAAAAATTTGTACAGATATTTAAGTTACAGGTGTTTAAAAATAGCAAAATTTCAATTTTCGAGCCCTTATAGCTCCTAAACATGGGACTTGACAAAAAAATTTTGTTAACCAACTCCTACTAATTTCTGAGTATCTAACTGCTCCCAAAATTTCAAGACCCTAGCTTGAACCCTTCAGAAGATATGTGTGGCCAAAAATTTTGCAAAAATTGAGTTTTGTGTAATGTTACATTTTAGTACCGTATGGCAACCCTAAACATTTGCTTTTTAAATAATTATAAAGTTTATGAAACCAGCTATTGTTTGCCGTTTTCAGATTGAAAATATATTTAACAGAACTCTTGTTATAACAATTTAAATGTAGGGCTTTTTCCAACTTTGTGGGGCTGTAGTCCCGTAACAGGTGGGGCTACGGAAAAAAATTCTTTTACGAAATTATTTTTTTTGCAAAAACTACCCATGGTTAAAATTTCTTTACTCTATTTCAAACAGTGTAAAAGTTTTTGTAAACATACGGACGGACGGACAGACGAACGGACAGAGTGAAGATGTGCTAAAAAAAATGAATAAATAGAAGAAGGTGTATATTAATCATGTCAACTTTAGTTTAATTGACCAAATTTGATTGGATACTAAAGGAATAAGTTTTATTGTAGTTAAAAAAAATTTAAAACAATTATTGACAGAACAGTCGAAGCTACCATGTTGTTAATACCGTCATTTTCATCATCGTTTTGCTGTACAGCCCTGGATGAGCTTTGGTCTTCTTCGCAACACTCCTCCATACTTATCTGTCTTGAGCAACAGCTTTCCAATTTCTTACTAATAACACTTTTGTATAGTTTTTGACGTTGTCTGTCCACTTTGCCCTTGGGCGACCTCTTGCTCTGGTAGTTAAAGGAGTACTTGTAAAAAATTTATACTGTGATCTAAGGAAAATCCTTCATTTGTGCATATTAATTTTTGATATTTTACAAAACGAACTATATTTTCTTGCTTTATCATCTCATTTAATTCATCATAACTTCTTCTTTCGTATGTATTTTCGGTTATTCTTCGTGCGCCGAATATTCTTCCTAATATCTTTCTTTCAAAAAAGCATTCATCAAAAAGGTTTTCATCTATTGTTGTTAATGTCTTATATATAACTATCTTCGTTTGTCTCGATAGAAGAGTACTTTGTAGTAATTTCTTAAGAGCATAATAACTTCGATTTCCAGCTTGTATTCTGTCTTTAATGCACATATGCATGCTGTTCATGCATCACTTCTAATTACTGCTTCTAGGTCCTTCGAATTATAATAAATTTTTTAGACTGTGAAATGAATCTGTTACCTCTTCATATGATGGACTATTTACTAGTGGCTCTGCGGTATATATTATTTCTTCTCTTCCTTGTTGTCCCCGCTGTGTTACATTATACAGCTCTTTAAGCTCTTTAAGCTGTGTTATTTATACAGCTGACTTCCTCTTAATGTGATAATGTGGCTCCTTCTTTATTTTTGCATATTTATTAATACCCTACACTTGAAAAAATTAAAAATTAAAGGTTTTATTACCTACATCAAACATAACCGAGTATTTAATTGGACAGAGTACCAAAGCCCTGAATTGTCATATTGGCAGACATGTGATAATTACTTGAATTACCAGTTCAATTCATTTTAAATTTCAAGTAATTAAAGAGAACTAGACAGAAACCGCGTGTACGACATTTAAAGAAATAACTTTTATTATTATATTTCGTCATTGAAGGCTTGTAGTAGTTACTCGAACCTTCTAATCAGTTCAAATCAATATAATTTTCAAAAACATAAAAGTAATTCCGAAGAATACACCTGAAAAAAAATAAAGTTTTTATCGCTAATTATTTATCAGGTATAGCTTGTTAGGTTTTGATAGGTGTGTTAGAGGTTATTGATCTAACCCTCACATTAATTTGAAAATTTGAGGACACAAAGGAAATAGAATAAAACATATTTATATCCAGTTTGAATACTTTTTCTTAATTGATTTAATTGGATATGTTCGTTTGTCTTATCAGAAACTACCCGAATCTGAAGCTATGGGCTGATATCAAATGACATATGGATTCTACTAAACTAATTCAGAATCTGAATTAACTTGCTTTTAGAGGTTACAAAAACTTAAACCATAGTGAATACCTACAATGTGTAAAGTTTAAAGTATCTGTCTGAAAAGTTTACTAGACTTTACATTTAAAACCTAGACTTCGGCTAGAATCCAAGTTTTCATATTTTAATTACTGTATGAACAGGCGGAAAGAATCAATAGTTTTATTTTTCGATCTGGATCCGATACGTAAATTAGAGACTTCAGTTAATGTAGTTTCATTCACAGCGGTACAAACCCAATTGTAAATTTAGTTCTCGACGAAAAATAAATTTCTAAGTCAGTTAAAACAATAAATAGAAATATTGAGGTTTATGTTCATTAGACATCGAATTTTTTATTACCAGCTTTTAATGCTTCAAAAATTTAATATTAACATCTAAGTGCCACCATTACCTCTCAGAAATGTGAAAAAATATGCAAGGTAAGAAAAGAATCCGGTTAAAATAACCATTGTAGAATCGAGCATGACCTCTTTCTTGTCATCTACTTATCTACTTATTTTAGAGTTTAAAGGGAAAAACCCTTTTTTGTTAAATAATATTTAACACATATAAGTTATAACTTTCTTCTTATTTACAAATGTAAATAAAAAAATCTATCATCACCCATAATTTGAATATACATTTAACTTTTTAATGTTTAATTATTTAAAAAAAAAAAAACTTTAAATAAATTCTAAATAAATACATTAATTAAATCAAAAAAAATACAAAATAATTAAAATTAAATAAAATACTAAAACTTTTACAGATTTTTACTTATTTATAATACAAGAAATAAAAATATATAATTAAATAAGTAAATAAATAAATATAAACGAAACCAATGCAACCACAACTGCAAAATAATATTATACAAAGAATAATATTTAAATTTATTAAAATAAAAAAAAAAAAATAGTACCAATTGGTGAGGGAGAAAAGTTCCGAAGTCAAAAATCCGCTAGGGAGCAGTGACTCAACATATATGGTAAAAATCGCCGAGGAGTTATGGCTCAAGAGGAGTGGAGAATCTACGATATGCTTGTGGAATATTGGGAGTTGATTGAGAGCCATCCAAACCATCACTCCAATTCATTCCGAATCTCGAAGATATAACCGAAACAGTACACAACACCCATATACCAAATATAGAGCTAATAATACCTAATATCGGTATCCAAAAAATGGCTAAATGCAACATCTCCTGGGATGACTTCAAAATATCAGCGCAGAATCGGATAAGATGGAGGTATCAAATGTAAGTCCAATGCTCCCAAGAGGAGTAAAGAAAAAAAAAAATTAACGGTATTAATTTTCAACATATACTTTTAAGTGCTCTCTATTTTCGCCCACTCATCCTTAGTCATCAAATTCTTCAGCGACTGGTGGTTTTTTCTTTCGAGAGTCCTGGACTTTTGTCAACTCGCCGCACCTATACTTCAAGTATTTTAAAAGCGATAAAGAAGACAGAGATAGAATTATAATTCAAAGTGCAAGAAAAAATAAAAAGTAAAATTAAATTTCAAAGTGAAAAAGAAAATTGGTTTTCTCTTTCTACAAAATGTAAAAAAAAAAAAAAAAGAAACATAATCAGAGCAATATATAAATTAATCTTCCTATGACTTTTTTTATTCCGTACTAGTATTTTATTTATTTCATGTTTTTCTATTTTTTTTGTTTTACTCTGAGGTTTTTTCTTTATTTTTAATTTTCTTTCTTTTATATTTAATTTATTTTAATTTTCTTTCTCGCTCTTTCGTGTTTTTGGTTTTTTGTTTTTTTTTTTATTTTAATTAACATGAAAGAAGAATTATTATTTTATTTCGTATCTTGTTTTATTTTTTTTTTTACTTTAAATTTATTATGGTGACACCAGCTAATTAAAAAATGTGTTAAAATTAAAATACCAATAAAATTAATTAACGCGTACATTAGGATATACGGGTTACAAAATTTGGTTTATAAATAGATTATATTCCAGATTTTATTTCACAAAAGTTAAATTTTTCAAAGTAGGTAAGTATTCGAAAATTGATTAAAACAGAATCGAAATTTGTCTCCTAGTGGAATTATATGCTCTGAAGGCATTTAGGCCCAATCTAGCATAATTTCTAAACTATTGAAGATGGAATTTGGTATCAGTGTGCCTCTCCTATGTCCTTACAATGCTTGAGTTTATTAGAGTCCACCAATTTATTTTGAAATACGATATTAGAGGGTACCCAATTTAAGTCTTATGCATTATAACAAGAGTTTTGTAAAATTGATCACAGACGGAATAACAAAAGATCGATACATTTATAAATTTTATTAAGTGATAACCTCTGATAAATGTGAGTCGAATAACCCAAAAGTTTACTTTTATCTTTAATCATCCGATTTGAATTTATTTAAATATTGATCTGATTTTATTTATTTAAATATTGATAGGTATTATAAATTAAAAGAAATTTCACGAAGTAAATTAAAATGATAGAAAAAATCGCAGTAACATTCTGTGGCCTGGCTTGGAATCGTTTTGTTAATTAGTTTTAGTGAAACAATTAAATGGTTCGAGCTTTTAGGTTCAAATTTGATATACACAAATGAGGTTTTAGGTTTTAGATAATGGAATTAGCTGTGGATTCGTTGATCTGTTAATTCCTTCCGGCAGGAAACGTAATCTTGAAGAGCTTGCAATTTTTTCGACTTCAATTAAAAACAGTCTGACTGAGTACCTTTAAAATTTAATGAAGTTTTTGATACGATCCGGACAGAAACGTGGCCTTGAAGACTTTAAAATTCTTTCATTTTCAATAGAAAACAGTCTGACAGAGTACCTTTTAATTTTCTACATTTTGTTGTTTCTTGCCAGTGGTCTGAATTTTCACAATTGAACGTACAATTTTCGGTTTGAAGATAGAAAGAAAAAGTTCTTGTGAATGAATTATGTGTAGTTTGTCAGTCTTGAGACTGCTTTAATCTACAAATAATTTTAAACTGTTTTACTTCCAAATAAGAGAGTTAATGATGCAGAACTTGTAATCAACTGCACCAATGTACGTTAGTAATATTGAAAGCTATAATAACACCTTAATACATACCTAATATACATAAAAACGCATCTGACATTGGTATACGATTGCTTCAAATAATTGTTCCAGCTCGGTCAAAATTAGAGAAAACCTCCGGCTTTCCTGCATATTTCTTTAACAAAGTTTTCTTTGATCAAATTTTCTGTAACGTCACACTGTGATATGTAAACGATCCTGAAATCTTAGTTTACTAAATTGCTTGTTTTCAGAAAATCTCTTTTTTTAAAATTCTAATTTTTTAAAATCTCTTTTATTTATATTCTGGGAAATGCTGATAATTATGATTTTGTATCCAACTCTTATTTCCTTAGAAACGTGATTTTTCACATACGAGATTTTAAAAAAAAATTTAGGTACCAAAAACGAGATTTCAAAAATGTAGATTTACTTAATTTGGTTTACATAAACGATTAATTAAGATTTACATAAATGAGGTTTTAGATTTTAAATAATGGAATTAACTGTGGATACGTTGATCTGTAAATTCCTTCCGACTGGAAACCGAGATTATGCAACGCTTCCTATATAAACGAATTTAAAAAAAAGAACGTCGAATTTCGAAGGCTTTTAAAAATTTCAGCTCATCCAGTCTACATAATTTGTGTAAGTAAGAGATCTATAAGTCAACCCCTACGAAATACATAATCCTCTTTTCTTTTTCTTGTTCTTGTCTTTTTTACTCTTTAACTCATATTCTATCCCTGATTTTTTTTACCTCCATTTCAAGAATTATTTTAATTTTTTACACTGTATTTTATTTTTTTATCATCCTTATTAGAGATGCTTCTTTCATAATTTTGCGGAATTGAAAAAAAAAATACTGGAAAAACAAAAAAGGCAAAGAAAGGATAAGAAAGGATAATTGGTTATCTGAAACTAAAATTAGGTTTGTTGTGGCTTTTATTTATCCCCTAAATAACATCGTTTTTATAACTCTTAAATTTGCCTCAATATTTTACCTTAGCTATTGCTACCTTTATACCTTCATATAAAAATGTGTGTACAATACTGTGCTATAATTAAAAGTTATGATCATTTTTAAATTATTATATATATATTTTTTTTTTTGTTATTTTGTTATTGCTATTTTTTCCTACTTTATTTTTGGTTAACCCCTATTTTAAGCATTAAATATATGTATACATCATACTATATACATATTCCATTTTATAAATGCATAATTTTAAATCAGCCTAGTCAGAATCTAAAACAGAGATTCGTGTGGTGGTTTAATTTATAAGAAAGAAGTCTAAAACAAATTATTATTAATTAGGATTTAGTGGTATAGAAAAAAGAAACAAAGCAAACATCCTATCACTAGAAATCATAAGCCTTACGACTTATAACAATATGGTTTGCAAGGGAAAAACATGTGAATAAAAAACCAAGGGCTTTAAAAAAAGCAAATTTTCAAATTTTCATAGTGTTTCATACTAAGTTTAGTTTTGGGAATTTATGCACTGATGATCCAGTTACTAATTTAAAAATAGGAAATTTTTGATGTCCTAATAGCCCTTCAATTGGGAACAGGTCTTACTCTTCCAAGTTTTTGAGGTTCTAGGAATCATTTTGAGGCTTCCTCTAAATTTTGGAATTTTTCTTAGAATTTTATTACATACCTAGTTTCTAACCAGAGTCCTTTAGAAAATATGAAAATTGAGTTTTGCATAGCAGTTATTTTTGGTTCCGAATTGCAACTCTATACATGTAGGCGATATATTTTATAAAGCTTATAAAACTAGCTGACCTTTAGCGTTTTCAGATTGAAAATAAAACTAAAAAAAACTCTTGTTATAACAATTTAAATATAGAGCTTTTTCTGACTTTAGGGGGCTGTAGCTCCGTAACGGTTGGGTCTTACAGAAATAAATACTTCCACTGAAATTACTGTTTTTTGCAATACCAACTCGTAGTTAAAATGTCTGCTCTCTATTACCGACCGTGTAAAAGTTTTTATACACATACAGAAGTAGGACGGACGGACGAGCACAGTAAAACTATATATGCACAATGCTTACAAAATCTTTTGAAAATATGCTAACGAATTCGGATACCTTTGCGTAAATTAATGAAAATGAAAATTAAATGTGAAAGTAAAAAAAATACAACAAAGAAATGTTTATTACCACTGTTTTAATACTTTACCTTTATTAATTGTCTTAAAACTCGAAACAAGCGGAACATTCTACTTAACACTTGCCATTTTTTTTTTTTTTTTTTTTTTATATTAGTCTTAAATTAGTTTTTAAACATTCATTTTCATTTAACTGATAAATTAAATTATTACAGGACAAGAAAATGTTTAAAGAAAGGATTTATGAAAGATTTAAATTTGTTTAGGAACAATTTAGTATTTTTAAAATGGAACCAAAAATGCTAATTTAAATCATTCTATATTTTTAGGAGTATTTTTCAAAGTTTTTTGTAGAAGATTTGGGGCTTTAATACCCAACAAAGAACAATTCACAGAGGTAATTATGTGGATTCATTTGACACACCGCACACAACGCACTCCTTAAACTTTGGATCTACACTCATGTCTTGAGTATTAAATATCCTTAACTTTAAGTCTGCATTCATGTCTTGAGTATAAAATCAAGTGTATGTGAGTGGCTTTTGTGTAAACTGACACATTGTGCCACTCAATTTTTAAGCCGGCTCATATCTTGAGTATTTTATAAGTACTCAAAGGTTGGAAATTAATGTACATTGCTCAAGACTACTCCATAGATTTAAAAAGCATTTAAAATTTTTAAAATATTTATGATTTCCAAAATAATCATTTGAGCTGTCCGTATAATCATTTAAATTCAGATTTGTAGAAACTTTGGACCGGACATACAGCTCTGTAATTAATGAGGTAATTTAGAAAATTAATTAACAAAAATAGTTCCAATAACAACATCATAATATTTAATCGGCTTATTTTTTCCCATACAAATATAAACATCCTTTTTCCGGATAAACTATAAGACCAATTTTAATGAAACAACAACCAAAAGAAAGGTTTTTATTGTTTTCATAGGACAATGATATTTTTTTTTTAGAATATTGCATTTTTTCAGGTGAAAACCCGTCTTGAATTTAACGTAAATTTGAATTTAACGGTCACGCTGTTAAAAGTTAAGGCTTATGACTCTAATATTATGCGCCGACTTTCTGGGTAAAAGTAATTCATTTTCGGTTGTAACTCGCAGCTCAATCAAACTATTATACATATGCGCCGACTTATGTTTTTCTTTTTTTTGTTTATTTAAAATGTTCAATGAACAAGGAGATTTAAATTTTTTTTTTGTTTTTGTTTTTTCTTTATCTTCAAAAGTGAACGAAAAAAATGAGTTGAATGAAAGCAATACATTTGGTTTATACAGTAGTTTTCATTTATAACGAACTTGGTGCAATTTTAATTATAATAAACTTTACACTTTTTGCCAAAGATTAAATTTTACCTAAAAATGTAAGTTTTTTATTACATTGATATTTCTTTTATTTAAACTTATTATATCTAATTATGTTGCTTGGCAATTAATTAAGTCTTTTTTATTTAGTTTTGAATATAAAAAAAATGCTAATAACGTATTAAAAATACAAAAAAAATTTCATTAGAAGAAAAAGCACTATACATAGGCTTGAGGCTGACACATCAAATAAAATTTTAGCAAATGAGTTCGAAGTGTCCATTCTAGAATCAGCACATTCTACAATGTTCAAGTTTTATACTAATTTTTCAAAATTCACAGCATTCTTTTAAAACGACATTCGTTTATTACGACGAAAATTTTTCGTCCCATCATGGTCGTTATAACCGAAAAGTACTGTACTTTGTTTTCGTTTGCTTAAAAATTTTTTTTTTTTAAATCGTATATTGTTGTTGGTTTTTGTTAAGTTTTTTGTAAAATAAGAAACCGACTTCTGATAAATAATATTTCTTAAGAAAAATGATTTGTTACTTATGGATCAACCAAATTCAGCGTGTACGGCGTTCAGTTTCTGTCAAAAAATTTTAAAATAAATTGTTATGTAAATAAATTTACATGAAAGCATACACGACGTACTGTACCTCGGAGTTTTAAAATTTAAAAATTGACAAAGCGTATAAAAATAATATTTTTTTAAAATAATTTTATTTTAAAACATAACTACATATATTCAAAATAATTAAAATATGTTTGCAAAAAATTATAAACGAAAAATCTTTCTTAAAAAAATAATTTGCAATTTAAATGATTTGTTCCTTTGGGCCTAACCAAAATCAACGCTTATGGTGTTTTAAATTAGTAGTTAAGTACATGATATTACATGAGAATAACTTACTGTACCTCGAATTTTTAAAATTTAAACATTGACGAAGCATATAAAAAAGTTATTGTTTTTTCTTATGTTGTTATTGTTCTAAAAATAAAATATTTTAAAATAATATTGTTTTTAAAAATACCTATATTTTTTTAAAAAATACTTTACATATATTCAAAATAATTGAAATACCTATAGTATGTTTGCAGAAACAAAAAAATAACATTTCTTAAGAAAAATTATGTGTTCTTTACAGATCAACCAGAATAAACACGTACGGCATGCAGTTTCTGTCAAAAAAATTTGAAATAAGTAGGTATGTTGTGTACTGTACTTCGGAATTTAAAATTTTAAAATTTGACAAAGCGTATAATTTAAAAATATTGTAAATGTTTTTTCTGATGTTGCTACGATTTAGATTTCAAAATAAAATATTTTAAAATAATATTTTTTTTTAAAAAAACACATTCAAAATAATTGAAAATACCTATAATATGTTCGCAAAAAAAAACTAAAAAATAATCTTAAACTTAAATAAAAGTTGACGTATAATTTCTGTCACAAAATTTACAAATAAATAGGTACATGAATTTTCATGAGAGCAACCAAAATACGCGTAACGCGATGTACTGTAATCGAATTTTTAAAATTTACAAATTGACAAATGGTTTTTGGTTTTTCTTATATTTCTAAGATTATATTTTAAAAAATATCTTTTATTGAAAAAAATTCAAAATATACATACCTATTATATGAAATTAATAAAATTTTTTGTTCTAAATTAAAACATTCAAATAAATTTTAGCAAATGTGTTCGAAGTGTCCATTCTAGAATCAGCACATTCTACAATGTCCAAGTCTTATACTAATTTTTCACAATTCACAGCATTCTTTTAAAACGACATTCGTTTATTACGACGAATATTTTCCGTCTCATCATGGTCGTTATAACCAAAAAGTACTGTATTTTGTTTTTGTTTGCAATTTATTATACATAATACTAAAAAAAAAAAGTAGGTACTAAAAAAAAAAATTTTTGTAAATCGTAAATTGTTGTTGCTTTTTGTTAAGTTTTTTGTAAAATTAAAAACCGACTTCTGAAATATGCAGAAACTGAAAAAAAAAAATAATATTCTTAAGAAAAATGATTTGTTTCTTATTGATAAGCCAAAATCAGCATGTACGGCATTCAGTTTCTGTCAAAAAATTTTGAAATAATTAGTTATGTAAAAAAATTTACATGAAAGCATACGCGACGTACTGAACCTCAGAGTTTTAAAATTTAAAAATTGACAAAGTGTATAAAAATACATATTGTAATAGTTTTTTCTTATCCTGCTGCGATTAAATTTTAAAAATAAAATATTTTAAAATAACATTTTTTTTTTAATTATTTAGTTTAAAACATACAAATATTCAAATAAATTGAAAATACCTACAGTAGGACAATATGTTTCCAAAACAAAAAAAATTATCTTTCTCAAAAAAAGTTATTTGTTCCTTAGGTCCCAACCTAAATAAAAGCGTACAGCGTATAATTTCTGTCAAAAAATTGAGAAATAAATAGGTACATAAATTTACATTAGAGCAGCGAAAATACGCGTAATGCAATGTACTGTATCTCGGATTTTTAAAATTTACAAATATTGACAAAATGTATAAAAATATTATTATTGGTTTTTCTTATATTTCTAATATTATGTTTTAAAAAATAATATTTTTTTACAATAATTTTTATTAAAAAATATCTTATATTCAAAATACCTATAATATGAAATTAAAAATATTTTTTGTAGGTACTAAATTAAAACATTCAAATAAATATTTTTGATAAATTAAAAATTGTACGCGCGTATCAATTTACCGATAATGGATATGTAGACAGACGTATTGACGTACTGCCGTATAAAAATTGTACGTCGTATGTTTTGATTTTATTCTAATAATTGAAAAGTTTATTTCACACTTTCAACATCGAATAATGTTTTTTTATAATAAAACGAGGAAGAGTGTAGTAGAGTAGACTGTGTCAACTCTGGGATACCCGTATGACCGTTATATAAACATTATATCATTATTATTACAAACATTAATTACTTTTGGCAAAATTTCAAACATACCAGCTTTATTAGGTGAAATATAATGCTCATATAAAAGAAGGAGTTGTATGGCAGCTACTCGAACCCTTTGCAGTAGACCAACCAAATTTTGCAGTAACTTTGGCCATTACACTAAACTATTTTTGGCAAAATTTCAGACACGTAGCTGTAATAGGTACAGAGAAATACTCATATAAAAAAAGAAGTTGTATGGCAGCCACCCGAACCCATGGACCAAAATGGCTGGATTTAAATAGCGATGACGGCTATTGCAAAAAAACGAATTTGCGAAAATTTCAAGATCCTAGCTCCTTTAGTTTTTGAGTTATCGTGCGGACGGACGGACAGACAGACGGACGGACGGACGGACGGACGGACGGACGGACGGACATACATAGCTAAATCGATTTTTTTTTCGATTCTGATCCGATCCATACACTTGAGTCTATATCTACCCCCCTCCTTCTCTGCGTCACAAACGTAATGGCAAATTTATTATACCCTTTGACTATATAGTCATACGGGTATAAAAAACTATTTTTAGTTTTACTTTGACAAAACGAACAAATTTTATATATCAAAAAGTGTACATGAAGATTAGATAGGCGTAGTTTGTAAATGGAACGCTAATTTTTGTTTCAGGAGTACATAATTGTTAGATTAATCGTCATATATATATTTGACATCTTAAAACTACCTGTCATTTGAGAAGTTAATTATATTTAATAGTATTTAAATATTAATAAAGTGAAAAAATTAAGGCTTATTGCTGATATAAATATAAAGAATATTTTTTTAAAATGGAAGGGGGTAAGTGCTTATTGGTTATCAAATAAAAAATATGATTTAACATAACCTATTCAAGAAAATTTTAATTAAAGCCATCTGCCGGAAATTATTTATCTACTCTGTCAAATACTCTTTTACAAGGGCTGAAGTAGCTGACAATAGTTGAGAGTAGAAAAGAGTTTACTTCTCATAAAGGAATAAAAGCAATAATATTTATTTGTTTTAAGAAACTTATGAGTCATGGCTCATGACCATGTATAGAAATATATTTTTGTCAATAAAAAACTTAGGAAATATTAAATAAATAAACTAGACAAAAAGGTATAAAGGAAACTAGGAATTCAGAATCATTTTTCGCATGTTTTCAGAACTTTAAATAGGCATATATTTGTAGTAAAAATTAAATTTAAAAATGAAAAAAAGGTAGGAAAAATTTGTTCTGTGATTTATTGAAAAACTTTTTTTTTTGCTATAAATCTTAAGATTGAGATTTAAAAAAAAACTTCGGTCAACTTGATTATTTTTTGTACTTCTGGCAGCTTCAATATAATATAATACTGAAAACTAAACTTATGAATTATGATTTAAATTTTGTTGCACATATTATGTATTCATAGAGTTTTTTAATTAGAATACAGAATACGTACAACATTGTTCATATCGTACTAAAATGTTTAGAAAAAAGTACAGTTTGCTATATGAAGGACAGCATTAACTCGAATTTTGGGTTCTTGACTTCAATAAATATATGTATATGTTTAGAATTATGTATTTATTAGAATAATATTTACTAGTATCGCCCTGTGCTCGAAATTCGAGCTATTTTTGCTTTTAACTTAACATATAAAATTCGTTTTGTGTAAATTATATTAGACTATACATAATAAAAATTATGCCAACAGTGTTGTCAACAATTCTTGCGCTTGAAATTTGTTTAAAAAAAATTTATAATTTTTCTTAATTATTAAAACATTGTTAAGTACCGATTTTTGAGTTTTATTTCTATAGCTTAAGCCGGTTGAAAGAGAGGATAAATTGGTACAGTTAAATTAAATTAAAATTCTATATACATATAAATAGTATTCTAATAAATACATATTTCTAAACATATACATATATTTATTGAAATCAAGAATCCAAAATTCGAGTTAATGCTGTCCTTCATATAGCAAACCGTAGTTTTTTTAAAAAATTTTAGTACGATTTGAACTATGTTGTACGTATTCTGTATTAAATTGTACTAATTAAAAAACTCTGTGAATACATAATATGTACAACAAAATTAAACATATCATAATTTATAAGTTTAGTATTTAGTATTATATAATATTGAAGCTGCCAGAAGTACAAATAATAGTCAAGTTGACCGAAGTCTTTTTTTAAATCTCAATCTTAAGATTTATAGCAAAAAAAAAAGTTTTTCAATAAATCAAATAATAAATTTTTCCTACCCTTTTTTCATTTTTAAATTTAAAAGCTACATAGGTAAATTTTTACTACTATATAATATATGCCTATTTAAAGTTCTGAAAACATGCGAAAAATGATTCTGAATTCCTTAGTTTACTTTATACCTTTTTGTCTAGTTTGTTTATTTAATTTTTCCTAAGTTTTTTATTGACAAAAATATATTTCTATATAAATATTATTGCTTTTATACCTTTATGAGGAGTAAACTTTTTTCTACTCTCAACTATTGCCAGCTACTCCAGCCTTTGTAAAAGAGTATATAACAGAGTAGATAAATAATTTCCTGCAGATGGCTTTAATTAAAATTCTCTTGAATTATGTTAAATCATATTTTTTATTTGATAACCAATAAGCACTTACCCCCTTCCATTTTAAAAAATATTCTTTATATTTATATCAGCAATAAACCTTAATTTTTTCACTTTATTAATATTTAAATACTATTAAATATAATTAACTTCTCAAATGACAGGTAGTTTTAAAATGTCAAATATATATATATATATAAATATATATATATCGTATATATATATATATATATATATATGACAATTAATCTGACAACTATGTACTCCTGAAACAAAAATTAGCGTTCCATTTTCAAACTACGCCTATCTAATCTTCATGTACACTTTTTGATATATAAAATTCGTTCGTTTTGTCAAAGTAAAACTAAAAATAGTTTTTTTATTATAAAAAAACATTATTCGATGTTGAAAGTGTGAAATAAACTTTTCAATTATTAGAATGAAATCAAAACATACAACGTACAATTTTTATACGGCAGTACGTCAATACGTCTGTCTACATATCTATTATCGGTAAATCGATACGCGCGTACAATATTAAATTTATCAAAAATATTTATTTGAATGTTTTAATTTAGTACTTATAAAAATATTTTTAATTTCATATTATAGGTATTTTGAATATAAGATATTTTTTAATAAAAATTATTGTAAAAAAATATTATTTTTTAAAACATAATATTAGAAATATAAGAAAATCCAATAATAATATTTTTATACATTTTGTCAATATTTGTAAATTTTAAAAATCCGAGATACTGTACATTACGTTACGCGTATTTTCGCTGCTCTTATGTAAATTTATGTACCTATTTATTTCTCAATTTTTTGACAGAAATTATACGCTGTACGCTTTTATTTAGGTTAGGACCTAAGGAATAAATAACTTTTTTTGAGAAAGATAATTTTTTTAGTTTTGCAAACATATTGTCTTGTAGGTATTTTCAATTTATTTGAATATTTGTATGTTTTAAACTAAATTATTTAAAAAAAAATGTTATTTTAAAATAATTTATTTTTAAAATTTAATCGCAGCAGCATAAGAAAAAACAATGTCAATATGTATTCTTATACACTTTGTCAATTTTTAAATATGAAAACTCTGAGGTACAGTACGTCGCGTATGCTTTCATGTAAATTTTTTTACATAACTAATTATTTCAAAATTTTTTGACAGAAACTGAATGCCGTACATGCTGATTTTGGCTGATCCATAAGAAACAAATCATTTTTCTTAAGAAATATTATTTTTTTTTTAAGTTTCTGCAAACATATTATAGGTATTTTTTAATAAACAAATATTTTACAAAGATATTATTTTAAAGTTTCTATTTTTATTTTTCGCTTTGTCATTTTGTAAATCCGAGGTACCAGTACGTTGCGTATTTCGATTGCTCACATGTAAATTCATGTACCTAACTATTTATTTCAAAATTTTCTAGAAATTTCCAGAAATTATACACCGTACGCGTTGGTTAGGTCCTAAGTAACAAATCATTTAAAATAGGTACAAATTATTTTTTTAAGAAAGATTATTTGTTTAACTGTTTTGCAAATATTTATATATTTTAATATCATGACTCTCAAACGTAGAATATATTTCAGAAGTCGGTTTTTTATTGTACATAAAACTTAACAAAAAGCAACAAAGCAACAAAGCAACAATTTACGATTTACAAAAAATTTTTTTTTTTTTATAACTGTATTATAATAAGTTACAAACAAAAACAAAATACAGTACTTTTCGGTTATAACGACCATGATGGGACGGAAAATAATTGTCGTAATAAACGAATGTCGTTTTAAAAGAATGCTGTGAATTTTGAAAAATTAGTATAAGACTTGAACATTGTAGAATGTGATGATTCTAGAATGAACACTTCGAACTCATTTGCTAGAATTTTATTTGATGTGTCAGTCTCAAGCCTATGTATAGTGCTTTTTCTTCTATTGAAATTTTTTTTTGTATTTTTGATGCGTTATTATGATTTTTTTTATATTCAAAACTAAATAAAAACGAGGAAGATTATAGTTGCCCTTGTCAACTTTTAGATACCCGTGCATACCCACTAACCGTTATTTATTTCCTCTATGCTATTATAAATATTACAAAAAAAATATAAAAAAGTAAAATAGTTAAAAAAAAATTTACCTTTTTATCCCATAATTTTAGCTTAAAAAAAAATTAAATTTTTAATTCCATTATACTACCATAATTTTTGCTTAAAAACAAAAAAAAAAAAAAAACACAAAAAAAAAAAAATAGCCCGCCCTAAAAGTTGGTCCGAGTGATGTCCAACTTTGCCAACTAACTTGCCCTATTACTTTATCTGCCCAGTTTTGATTTTAACCTCGTAGCTTCATTAGATTCACAGTTATCGAATTGATTACTTTGTATGGCAGTTGCCCGAAAACGGGGCCGTAACATTTTGAAACTTCATATAAGTGCTCGATTCATTATATAACTAACAGTGTGTAATTTTCATCCTCGTAGTATAATCAGTTTTCAAGAAATTCATATTGGTGCAAAAAAGTTGTATGGCAGCCCCCCGAAAATGAAGTCGTAACATTTTGAAACTTCATATAAGTTCTTGATTCATTATAAAACTAACCGTGTGTAATTTTCATATTCCTGGTATAATTACTTTTGAAGAAATTCATATTGATTTAAATAGGTTGTGTGGCAGCTCCCCGAAACCTTGATCTGGTCTTAACCAAAAAAAATAGGGAACCTAAAAAATGTCCCAAAAATGTTTTGTGTGAATTTCAAAACTCTTGCTCTAATTTTTCAATTCCATCTCTTATAATTAATTTTTAATTCACGAATATATTAAACTTAAGCCAAATCAACTTCATATGATCATTATTCATATAATAATCATCATGATGATTCATCATATATATTCATAAATATCTATCAATATCAATAAGCCATTTACTTAAAAAAATCTTTGTCTTCTTTTTTTTTGCTTATCTTAAATAAACTACGCATCATTTAAATCATATGAAATTCTAACTCGAAATCTTTATCAACTTTTTGTAACAAAAACAAAAAACAAAAAAAAAAAACAAAAAAGCAAAAACAAACAAAATTCATATAATTTCATGTTAAATACTTGATGTTAAAATTTTTGTATGAAAATATTGGAGTTAAAAAAGTTAGCTGTTCGAGAGCTACCCGAAGTTTTGGTCCGATCTTAACCAAAAAAAATAGGGAACCTAGAAATTGATTGAAAAATATTTTGTGAAAATTTCAAAACTGTAGCTCTTTTAGTTTTTGAGTTATCGTGCTGACACACAGACGGACGGACGGACGGACGGACGGACGGACGGAGGGACGGACGGACGGACGGACGGACGGACGGACAGACACACATAGCTAGATCGACTAATTTTTCGATTCTGAGCCGATACGTACCCTTGACACTATATCTAGCTCGTCTAGATCGATGCGTTACAAACGGAGGAGCAAATCTAATATACCCGATGTCATATATGTATGCACGGGTATAAAGACTTAATTAATCGCCAAGCAACATATTTAGGTATTTAAAGTTTAAATAAAAGAAATATCAATGTAATATACATAATGAAAGTTTTTTACATTTTTAGGTAAAATTTAATTTTTTAGCAAAAAGTGTAAAGTTTATTATAATTAAAATTGAACCGAGTTCGTTATAAATAAAAACTACTGTATAAACCAAATGTATTGCTTTTCGAAAAGAACTCATTTTTTTCGTTCACTTTTTAAGATAAAGAAAAAAAAAAAACAAAAAAAAAAAAATTTAAAAAAATTTAAATCTCCTTTTTCATTGAACATTTGAAGTAAACAAAAAAAAAAAAGAAAGACATAAGTCGGCGCCTATAATATGTATATAGTTTGATTGAGCTGCGAATACAACCGAAAATACATTACTTTTACCCAGAAAGTCGGCGCATAATATTAGAGTCATAAGCCTTAATTTTTAACAGCGTGACCGTTAAATTCAAATTTACGTTAAATTAAAGACGGGTTTTCACCTGAAAAAACGCAATATTCTAAAAAAAAAATATCATTGTCCTATGAAAACAAAAAAAACCTTTCTTTTGGTTGTTGTTTCATTAAAATTGGTTAAATAGTTTGTCCCAAAAAAGGATGTTTATATTTGTATGGGAAAAAATAAGCCGATTAAATATTATGATGATGATGATCTATATTGATGATTTTTTCCTCCCCTTATTCCATTTTTAAATTTAGTAGCTACATAGGCAAATAAGCACTACATTTCAATAATAAAATCTGAAATTTTTACTCCAAATGTATGTACATATACAAAAAATGGTTCTGAATTCTTTACTTTACTTTATATTATACCTATTTGTATAGGAGTGAACTACTCTTTTTACAGCTACACCACACCGCCTCTTGAAGAATAGTAGATGAAAGAAGTAAATAATTAAATATTTATGTTATCTAAATTAAAGCATACGACGTACAATTTTTATACGGCAGTACGTCAATATGTCTATCTATATATCCGTAAATTGATACGCGCGTACACACAAAAATATTTATTTGAATGTTTTAATTTACAACAAAAAATTTTATTAATTTCATATAATAGGTACCTATATTTTGAAGTTTTTTCAATATAAGATATCATGAAAATTCATGTATGTACTTATTTATTTGTAAATTTTTTGACAGAAATTATACGTCAACTTTTATTTAAGTTTAAGATTATTTTTTAGTTTTTTTTGCGAACATATTATAGGTATTTTCAATTATTTTGAATGTATGTTTTTTTAAAAAATAAAAATTTTATTTTAATATATTTTATTTTGAAATCTAAATCGTAGCAACATCAGAAAAAACAATTACAATATTATTATACGCTTTGTCAAATTTTAAAATTTTAAATTCCGAAGTACAGTACACAACATACCTACTTATTTCAAATTTTTTTGACAGAAACTGCATGCCGTACGAGTTTATTCTGGTTGATCTGTAAAGAACACATAATTTTTCTTAAGAAATGTTATTTTTTTGTTTCTGCAAACATACTATAGGTATTTCAATTATTTTGAATATATGTAAAGTATTTTTTAAAAAAAATATAGGTATTTTTAAAAACAATATTATTTTAAAATATTTTATTTTTAGAACAATAACAACATAAGAAAAAACAATAACTTTTTTATATGCTTTGTCAATGTTTAAATTTTAAAAATTCGAGGTACAGTAAGTTATTCTCATGTAATATCATGTACTTAACTACTAATTTAAAACACCATAAGCGTTGATTTTGGTTAGGCCCAAAGGAACAAATCATTTAAATTGCAAATTATTTTTTTAAGAAAGATTTTTCGTTTTTAATTTTTTGCAAACATATTTTAATTATTTTGAATATATGTTTTAAAAAAAATTATTTTAAAAAAATATTATTTTAAAATATTTTATTTTTAAAATTTAATCGTAGCAACATAAGAAAAAACAATTACAATATTTTTATACGCTTTGTCAATTTTTAAATTTTAAAACTCCGAGGTACAGTACGTCGCGTATGCTTTCATGTAAATTTCTTTAAATAACAACTTATTTCAAAATTTTTTGACAGAAACTGAACGCCGTACACGCTGAATTTGGTTGATCCATAAGTAACAAATCATTTTTCTTAAGAAATATTATTTATCAGAAGTCGGTTTCTTATTTTACAAAAAACTTAACAAAAACCAACAACAATATACGATTTAAAAAAAAAAAATTTTTAAGCAAACGAAAACAAAGTACAGTACTTTTCGGTTATAACGACCATGATGGGACGAAAAATTTTCGTCGTAATAAACGAATGTCGTTTTAAAAGAATGCTGTGAATTTTGAAAAATTAGTATAAAACTTGAACATTGTAGAATGTGCTGATTCTAGAATGGACACTTCGAACTCATTTGCTAAAATTTTATTTGATGTGTCAGCCTCAAGCCTATGTATAGTGCTTTTTCTTCTAATGAAATTTTTTTTGTATTTTTAATACGTTATTAGCATTTTTTTTATATTCAAAACTAAATAAAAAAGACTTAATTAATTGCCAAGCAACATAATTAGATATAATAAGTTTAAATAAAAGAAATATCAATGTAATAAAAAACTTACATTTTTAGGTAAAATTTAATCTTTGGCAAAAAGTGTAAAGTTTATTATAATTAAAATTGCACCAAGTTCGTTATAAATGAAAACTACTGTATAAACCAAATGTATTGCTTTTATTTTGAATCGAAGAGAACTCATTTTTTTTCGTTCACTTTTTAAGATAAAGAAAAAACAAAAACAAAAAAAAAATTTTAAAAAAATTTAAATCTCCTTGTTCATTGAATAAAAAAGAGAGATATACATAAGTCGGCGCCTATAATATATAGTTTGGTTGAGCTGCGAATACAACCGAAAATGCATTACTTTTACCCAGAAAGTCGGCGCATAATATTAGAGTCATAAGCCTTAACTTTTAACAGCGTGACCGTTAAATTCAAATTTACGTTAATTTAAAGACGGGTTTTCACCTGAAAAAACGCAATATTCTAAAAAAAAAATATCATTGTCCTATGAAAACAAAACAAACCTTTCTTTTGGTTGTTGTTTCATTAAAATTGGTCAAATAGTTTGCTCTAAAAAAGGATGTTTATATTTGTATGGGAAAAAATAAGCCGATTAAATATTATGATATGTATTTAGAATTTTAATTTAATTTAACTGTACCAATTTATCCTCTCTTTAAAGCGGCTTAAGCTATAGAAATAAAACTCAAAAATCGGTACTTAACAACGTTTTAATAATTAAAAAAAATTATAAATTTTTTTTAAGCAAATTTCAAGCGCGAGAATTGTTGACAACACTGTTGGCATAACTTTTAGTATGTATAGTCTAATATAATTTACACAAAACGAATTTTATATGTTAACTTAAAAGCAAAAATAGCTCGAATTTCGAGCACAGGGCGATACTAGTTAACTTTAAAAGGTTTAAACTTTTATCACATAACGTCGAGTGATTTAAAAAAATTATCATAGAAGTCGACGGGAGAGCAAACTATTTTGTCAAGTTAAAAAAAAATTCTGGAAAAACAAATGCGATTTTCCGGTAAATAGAGCACATGCTGAGAGGATCTGGAATTCTTCAGCTTTTTACTCAGCTGATGATTGCAAAATGTGGAAAATAAAAACTAATTCCGTTTATTCCTAGTGTAATTTTAGTTTAAATAATAATCAAGTACATTTTATGACTTCTTTTTTATTAAAGTCTGTTCTGTGAATTGGGTAGTTTTAGTTAGTGATGTGCTAAAAATCCAATGTCTTGTGGTACGTCCTAATTTTTGTTAATTGGTTTTATATTTCTTAATTGTTTTCATATACCTTCAAAAAGTAAAATATTGTCGTTAGAAATCGAAGGATCTTATGTCCCATTACAAGAATATGGTAAATACTTAGGCGGTCGTCGTAACAATCTATTTGTCAATTAATATCTTTATTTCACATGAGGTTATGAGAGATTTACTAAAAACTATACATAGGTATATAATATTCAGAAATATACGTTACACATGCATTGCATTAATTTCTTATAATATATTACATATCAAATAATTGTACATTACAAAGTATGTAAGGTATCGATTATTTAACACTATTTGAATTAAACCAACATTCCACAAAATCGACGACGAAAAAAGCAATGTCCCATTTCAAATTGAGAGTTCTCTTCATCTACCAAGACCTTTAGGTAAAACAAAATTACTAATGTGTAAGCAAATGATATGTAGGACGCAGGGAAGTTAAAATAACTAGATCGTAGAGGAGCTCAAATTGTTTGGAAAGAAAATTCTGGGGAATTGTCTTGGAAATAATTTCGAAAGTCAACCAAATCAATATTCTAATACCTTAATTTTTTCTTCTTTCTTTTTTTTCCAGGGGCATGGAACACTTTGAATGTCACTTATTGGAACTGTTCGCTGTTCCTATAGTTAGTGTGCTACCTTAACACTCCAAAACCATAACCCTTTTTGAAATAAACTTTAGGATAAAAATGTCCAGCTTTGTATTCTTTGATACAAATTTACAGCATATAGTTATTGATAATTGGGTTTGGGAAAACATAGGATGGATGGGGTAAAATTATTTATTCATTTACAAGAACTCTAAGATTAGTACTCTTACATCATAAATGATAACAAATACTTCCCAAATATACTTAAATAAATCTAAAATGCACTGTCTAAAGATAATAACCCTGTCTATCTAACTCAAGTCTACATTACCATGTATTTTACTACAGCATTTTTTATAAAAGTCTGAAAACTCTTTTTAAGAACATTAATTTACTCAACATAGTAAGAAACATTATATACTTTTACATTAACCTGCCGGTGTCTATGATATTATTTTTTAGTTTGTCACACAGTGAGTTTTAAATTAATTTATAAGAATTGCAATGTGTAGACGTTAGGGAAGTGGTTTCGATTCCGCGTTTGAGATAAAAAGATCAGAAGTCGATTCTTTTTAAAAGAACCTTATTACCTTCAACAGAAATAATAAAAGAAATTAAAAAAAAAGTAAATTTTTTTGGAAGTTATTTAAAAATTTATAACTTTAAAAACTTTAAATATGTAGAAAATTAAAAATATATAGTAAGTTTTAGGAAATTGTTAATCTTTTAATATAAAAGTGAATGGCTGGATTAAGGTTAACAAAATGAAGAGTCTCTCTTATTTCGGCAATTTACTTTTATATTAAAACACTTTTAAATGGAAAAGATTTACCATCAATTTAAGGTTAATAAAAATTTTCAATATTTTAAGCTTAAAAGTTGCCAAGCACTAAAAGAACCTATTTCTTATACCGGCAATTTACTTTTATACTAAAACTGTAACAAATTACCAAGACTTACTAGCATTTAATCGTGTAATCGTAATTAGATTATGAACACTTTCTCAACATATAAATTTTAACCTCCACTACATTTTTTAGTTTTTTATATTTTTTATTTTTTCCAAAGGTTAAAAATAAATTTTAAACTTTAATTTCTGTACTGTCATGTGCACTCAAATGAAAATAGATTTTATTAAAATAATTTCATTTGTTCTTTTCACTTTATAATTTGTTTATTTTTAATATTAATTAAAATGTTTCATTTTTTTTTTTTTGTAGATAATTATATTTTATTTTTATATTTAATTTTAAGTATTCATTTCCCAAAATTTCTTTATGATTTGCTCTTTATAATTTATATTTAATTTTTATTTTAACTTTTATTTAAATCATATTATTAAATAATATTAAATTAATTAGTAATGAAAAGTTTAAAAAATTAATTAAAATTTTTGGTTTACCTTCGAGTTAAAAAACTAATTTGGAAAATTTTTTTTTTTTTTTAAATTAAATTTGAAAAGTTATTTTGGGAAAAAATAATACAAAAAACTTTTAACAAGTATTTTTTAATTACAAGACTTTTAATAAATTATAATTTAATTCTGTTTCTAAAATTAAAATTATTGTTTTATATTTTAAACACATTTTAAAATGAGGAAGAGTGCAGTAGAGTAGACTGTGTTCATTCTGGGATACCCGTATGACTGTTATATAAACATGATATCATCCGGTTAATTACTTTTGATTTTGAAATAAGATGTTGTATGGCAGCTACTCGAACTCACTTCAGCAGACCAACCAAATTTTGCAGAAAATTTGGCCATAAAACTAAATTACTTTAAGCAAAACTTCATACACGCAGCTGTAATAGGCACAGAGTAATGCTCATATAAAAAAAGAAGTTGTATGGCAGCTACCCGAACTCATGGATCAAAATGGCTGGATTAAAATTGTGATGACGGCTATCGCAAATTTCAAGATCCTAGCTCCTTTAGTTTTTGAGTTATCGTGCGGACGGACGGACGCACATTCTGATCCGATCCATACACTTGAGTCTATAGCTACCACCCCGTAATGGCAAATTTATTATATTCTTTGACCTACAATCATACGGGTATAAAAATTTTTGAATAAGTGTGTTTATAGAATTTTACTGTGTTCGCTCAACTATTATCCGTCCATCCGTCAAATTGAATGTTTGCAAAACCCAGAAATATATAACAAATTTTTAACCCAGCTTCAGCCAAAATTACTGTATTTGAATTATGATTTTATTTTAATTTTAATTATTTGTAGTTCTCTTTACTTCATTTTATAGAATAGAGTATTATTTATTATCTATATAAATCTAATTAAGTAAGATTCAGTCTCGCATTATATATTCGGAAATTCGTTACGTTTAGAACACCAGTATTTACATATCTTTATAAAACTTAAATAAGAAGTAAAACGGAAGTACTAAGCATAAGCACACAAAAACAAAAAAATAAAAAAATATTTATTGTTTGACACAATGCACATTGGTTAACTTTGAATATGTGCTTTTTTTAAAACCCTCTGTTTTTTTAAGACTAAGTTCAAAACATATATTATTCTTTAGCTGGAGTTTACTTGATCCGTTAATAAGAAATTGTATATAATAGGTAAAAATCAAATGTTTTGTTGATGCAAATCTTTTAAAGGCACTTTCCAAGATTTCTTGAGAACTTAAAGCTCGAAAAGCTCTACCCGAACTATAGTGTGATAAAGGAACGGATAGAAAGCGATATTTTTGTTTAAAGTTTGATAAAATACTTAAAAAAAAGTAGATCGAAGTACGATAATTTAAATTAATTCTGTCCATAAATACTAGTATTTTTTTTAAAAGAATGAAGGAGCTTTACTAATAAAGCATTTTTTAGCATCAAATATCGCATCTCTGCCAAAAACACTTAAATGCCGATTGTCGGAGTAGAGTAATGATTAATGGATTACAAAATTTGATACGTTAGGAGTATTAAATTATGATCTTAGACAAAGCTATCTGGCAACTATTATTACAATGAAAATTTGAAGCTGTAGATGGTTTGACACCTGTTTGTAGGTAGCGCTTCAGTTAAGTTGAAAGTGTACAATATTCAAAACTGTTTATTGGTTCTTAATCTATTGAAGTTTTCTTTTCTCTGGAGACATGCCATGATCTTGACAAGGCAAAAAAAAACTTTTGACTCCATGATTTTGATATTGTCAATTGCTTGCGTACTCAGAATAATGGGTGAATATAGGCAGTTCTACAAAGGTATGACATAATATTAATAAAGTAATGGATTGTTTTCTCATACGTGGTATAGTGCATGAAACTTTACTGAAAAAATAATACCGAATTTTAATTCTGTAAAAAAAATCTCGAATGTTCCAAAATCCCGAAATCAATATATTGAAAACCAAAAATCAGCCCACTTTATATTAAATTTTTTTGTTGATAACTTATCATTAAAAAATGTTAGGATGGATTTCGGAGTTGAATACAAAATCAGAGTTCCAATAATTTGTTTAGCTAGGGTTTGGGGGCGGCAGCACCCATTATTCGAAATGCTCATTTTATGTAAATTTTCATGCTTTCAGCTCCATGTACTGGTGCCAAATTATCAACAAATTATTACAAACATTTTAAAAGCCAAAAAAAAAGATGGGAATCGAATAAAAGATGTTAAAAAAATATTATGTTTGACATTTAATTCTTTGTTGATTTGAAATTTTGTCTAAGATCATAATTTAATACTCCTAACGTATCAAATTTTGTAATCCATTAATCATTACCCTACTCTGAGAATCGGCAGAGTTGTGTTGAATATTTTAAGAAAATATCGACAAAAAAATTATTTTAATTATGTATTTTACATATATAATATGTGGAAGTAAGTATAATTTAATTTATTCCGTGTAATATTTGATTTAATTTTATTTTTACCGTATTAATTTAAAATTGAAATAGTTAAGGTTAAATTATTAACTACCTATAGTTTAAATTATTAACTATAGTTCGTTTATAATTAAAATTCAAAAAAGAGATAAAATTAAAGAAATGTACTTAAACACCACAAAACTTTAAGCTAGGTAGCTGACTATTCGAAAAATGGAAACTTTGTTCCAAACCTATTATTTTTGAGGCTTCGCATTATATGAATATTTTGGGAATCGTGCTTAATTGGAAAATAAATTGGTCAAATCTTATTTTTCGTGTAGCTAAATGTTTGGCTTTCTTTAATTTCCGCTTGTCACTTGCAGAAATGTCTGTTGGTGAAATGTCTTGTCTGTTCAAATTTTCTATAGTACATATAGTAACTATAGTTCTAATCAGTTACATACATTTGTTCTAAAGAAAGTAAACTACTAATGCTTCCACTCAAAGTTCTTCAACACAAAATAAGAAAAGCAAAAGATGTTCATCCTTACACACTTCGATAAATTTAGACCACCTTAACGCAGATCTGTTATTGCAGTTTACGATGTTCATCCTTACACACTTCGATAAATTTAGACCACCTTAACGCAGAACTGTTATTGCAGATCTGTTATCATATAAACAGTTAGCGTAAAATTAATGGTTAGTCTCCTAGACTAGTTTTAAATATTTTAAAACAGGACTGCTCTTTTTATTGTATTGAAATCAAACATTACTGTGCTTGCTCTCATTCTCTTTCGATGATTACCACTAACCTTACCCTAAGAGAAAGAAATAACCCTAACACTGTTCAATTAACCAGATGACATAATTTGGCTTATAGAATTTTGTTCGTCATTTCCTCATCACAATTATAAAACCATGTATATGTGCAACTTTTATTTTTATTTATTGGCAAAATCAAAAAATAATAAAATATTCAAACAATTATAAAATTTGGTGTTATTCAATATTTATTTTTTTAAACTTAAATAGTTAACATTACTTTCTTTTAATTTAAATAATTACTCTATTTAATTAATTTATTTAATTATAATATTAACTTAATATAATATTAATTTTAATATATTCCTTTTATTAAAGAAGGAACTGAGGAAGATTGATAACTTATAAGACTGATCTTTAATTGAAAGAACGTTAGTATTTATAATAAATAATTGTAAGAATCAGCATTTAATTTGTGAGAAAATTTATTGAACGCGATTTGATTTATCGCGAAAACTTTTGATGGGAAATTAAGAATTATAATAATGACATGATTAACGAATGAAGTGGGAGAGAGAAAGTGATATTTATTTGTTTATCAATTATGATGGTCAGTTGATGGTGAGGAAAATATTAAGCGCGGTATCTTTTGTCGGAAGAATTAAAGAATGGGAAAATTGACAAAATAATAGATTGACCAGAATTAAATTACAATAACAACAAAAAATATAATTATTTAACGGGATATATGATCTGCACGATTTAGCTAAATTAAAGAAGAATCTTTCTTCTAAAGATTCTAAAAATCCTAAAACCAAAAACCCAAATCTTCTCATGTCCTCATTATCGAAAAGGAAAATTATACATTTTTATCACAGGTCCTACCCTAAAGTTTCGATCAAAAAGTCTGCGATTTTTGTGTGTTAAATACGCAAACCAAAGCAGCACGGCAAAGTTACAATTGATGTCCACAGTCTTTTGTAGAAAAAATAAAAAACACATGCTTAGGGCACAGGTCGTTTATGGCAATCCCAATCTTAGTTTATAGTTTATTGTTTACGAATAAACTCGTTATATTCCTTGTTTTAAATTAAAGCGTAACTTTTTCGTTTGAAAATCAGTTGTTCGTTTCTAATCTAGGGTTTACTAGTTTGCGTTCAATCGATTTCTATATATTATAACTGTAAATCTAGTTCACGTATTCATATTGATCTAAAAGCATAGTTGAGGTTTTTTCACTATCTTGTTCTAACAGAAAATCTAAATTTACAATGGGTTTAAAACATATTATCAGTAAGACTGGGAAATGAAGTATTCATTAGATTCTTATATTGTTCTACCCATTTAGGGTGGCCATTTTTATTACAAATTTAACAGCGACAGAAATTTTAAAAAACTTTGTCATCAAATTCTTGTCCCTTACTGTATTCAATTATAACCGAATTAAGTGACGACAATGAGGTTTTCTTATTATCAAAAAATTAAAATGATAATAGTTTGCTTCCATGATAAATTTCTGAGTTTTTTACTGCTCTGGTTGTTTATTTTAATGATTATGTGGTTCTGGGAATTTTTTATTTCTATTTTTTTTATAAGAGTGCTATAATGAAAATTATTAAAAAACAAGTGATGATAAAAAACCAAGGGTTTTTAAAAAAGCACATTTTCAAAATAATATAGTGTTTCAAGTATTTTATCGGAATATAATGTTCAAGCTTTAATATTAACTTTTAAGGAAATATATACGTTGGTGACTAAGTTACTGCTTATACTTATAAAAACAGTAATTTTTTTATTTTAAAGTTCCAATAGCCCTTCAATGGGGAAGGTTGCCAAATTTCTCAAGGACCTAACTTCATCTAACCCCCTCCCCCTCCCTCACCATTTTTGTAGTTTCTAGGAATTAAACCAAAATTTGGAATTTTACTTAGAATTTTATTATCTAAACAAAAATGGGTAAAACTGACAGACACTTTCTTCAAGTTACAGGTGCTTAAAAATAGTAAAATTTCAATTTTCGAGCCCTTACAGCTTCTAAACAGGGGGCTTGACAAAAAAATTTTGTTAACAGACTCCCACTAACTTTTGAGGATCTAACTCCTCCCAAATTTCAAGACCCTATCTTAAAACTTTTAAGAGATATGAGGGACCAAAAATTTTGCAAAAATTGAGTTTTATATAATGCTAAATTTTAGTGCCGTATGGCAACCCTATAAATTCGATCGTCGTAATTTTGTTAAGTCTATAAGAGCAGCTCTCTTAAATCGTTTTTCGATTGAAAATAAACCTAACAGAACTCATGTTATATTATTTTAAATATAGGGCTTTTTTGGAATTTGCAGGGGCTGTAGCTTCGTAACCCTTCAAAATTAAGAAAAACCTTTGACACATATTGAAATATAATCATAGAGCTTTGAATTTTGTATATCTCTAAAAAAAAATTTGAACAGGTATTCAAGAGTATCTAACTTCTTCCAAAATTTAAAGACCCTAGCTTGAACCGTTCAGTAGATATGTGTGGTCAAAAATTTTGCAAAAATTGAGTTTTGTGTAATGTTAAATTTTAGTACTGTATGGCAACCCTAAACATTTGCCTGTCAAAAATTTATAAAGTTTATGAAACCGGCTATCGTTTGCCGTTTTCAGATTGAAAATATATCTAACAGAACTCTTGTTATAACCATTTAAATATAGGGCTTTTTCTAACTTTGGAGCCCCGTAACCGGTGGGGCTACAAAAAAAAATTCTTCTACGAAATTATTTTTTTTGCAAAAACTACCCATGGTTAAAATTTTTTTACTCTATTTCAAACGGTGAAAAAGTTTTTGTAAACATACGGACGGACGGATAGAGTGAAGCTATATAGGCACATTTTTACAAAATTTTTTGAAAATGTGCTAAAAAGTTGATAAAATTTTTTAATATCAAATTTTTGTCATTTTAAAACGTTTTTCAAATGATTTGAAGCTTAAGTTACTACTTGTAAACTATACGAATTTTCTAGCATATTTTGTTACGAATCACTTGGATTTTAGTAATTTTATAATAATATTATTAGCGGTGTCCATTTTCCTGTTTCAAATTAATTATGAAAAATAAATAAATATTTGAAAAAATTTTCATTTAAAATGGAAAAATCAATGAAAAATTGAAAAACCAAGTTTTTTCTTTTGTTCTTTATTTATAATTTGACCACAAAAAAGGGAGAAAAAAAAATTTTTTTTTATGAGGTTTATAATATTTAATTGAAATTCGGATTTACGTTTTTTGTATAGAATTTTTTTTTAATTTGTTCATATGAAATTAATCTGATGCTTCTTACTTGTGGTTAAAAAAAAAAAAAGTTGATTAAAATCTGAACTAAGCCACATTAATGGGATATTAAAGAATTTTTACCGATTTAATAAATTGTTTTTGTTATTTTTTTGTAGAAAGTTTTTTATTACTGTGGTTAAAACATTTTTGTATTAATTTTGAATTGAATATAAACACTATTGACTAGAAAATTTCAATGCTCTATTAAAATTTATGTATATACATATATAATTAAAAATTTGTTTGTTTGTTTGTATGTAGTGAATAGACTCATAAGCAATTCAGTCGATTATCATGAAAATTTGTATATGAAGTTTTTTGGGTACGGAAAGAAATCCTGGGCTAAAAATTTTCCTTCAACAGAGCGCCAAGTTGTGTGGTGCAAGTATTTTAACCTATTTTGTTCCAAAATGAAAACGGTTTGACCGATTAACTTCAAATTTTGTGAAGCTTTTTGACAATGGAGTTGACTGTTTTAAAAAACTTGGAATTTGTTAGAACATGTCGGCCCTACGATTAGTCAAAAAATATATTGGAATTAGTAAATTACTCCCAATTTTGGAAAGTAGGTAATACTTCTTGAATTAGGGGAAAATTTTAAAAAACTCCGTTAATCTATGGCGAAAAGAAAACTTAAAATTTTGTTTTTGTTAAAACAGTTTTCTTATTTTTCTATATAGATCGTGTACACTTACATTTTTAATTTAACATTTTTTGTTTTTATATTTTTTTTAAGCTCTAATTGTTCAGATGTTAGGCTTGTAAGCCTGTCTATAACATAAGTACATGTTGGAACAGGGGGTCATATTATATTCGTGTTATTAGAATTGGTCTTATTGAATTCCACATATAATTTAAACATGAGATAGTACTAGACCTTATAACATGTAGAAACGTCTTAGATTTTCAATAGATACAATTCTATTTTTGTTTATATTGTAATATTTTGTATTTGAGTTATATGGTATTCTTTATCTGTGAGTTATATTATTCCATTAAATTATTTGTTGATATTATTATATTAATGTATTTTTTATTAATGATATATAATTATTGATTAAGCCATTAATTTGAACTCAATGGCGAATGGTAGCTAACTTAAGTCGAAAATCAGAAAAGTTGTTTCCCTTTCACCGGGATTCGAACCTGGACTTTTCGCATGAAAGATCGGCACTTTAACCCCTGCGCCACACCAGCCATTTATCCCATGGCATGCCAAGCACTAGAATAGCATCACAAGGGTAGCAGAAATGTGGGCAGGTCCAAAGACACCCGAAAGAGAACGGTGTAAAGAAAATGTGACCTATCTGGAAAATCTTGGTCGGAAATAAGAAATATAAGCCATATTCCTTATGGAAATAATAAAAAAAAATATTTAAATTAAAATATTTCGTAATGAAATTGATGCTGACATAATACTTAATTTAGGTCTTATCAAAATAAAACGAGTGAGAGTAAAGTACACTGTTTGACTTTTATGTTTCTGCTTCAGGATTTGTTATCATTTTGTACAAAATTGCGCAGGTCTAGAATATAAGAAGATATGTACTTTTATTACAGCTAAACGAACATACCGCAGTAGAATAATTTTCTCTAATTATACCTGTGCTTGCCATAAAGTATTTAAACCCTAGGAAATTTTTTGAAGAGATTGAATGTATTCTGAATACATTCACACAGAGATTGAATATATTCTGAAAATAGCGCCTACGAATTAAAATGTAATTATTAAACTAGAGCCTACGAATTAAGAAATTTTCAAATTAATTGAAACCTTTTTTACAAAAATACATTTGCAAAAATTACCCCGTTTTTCAGTTAAGATTTAGATCTTCGCAATAGAACTTTTAAGTATTATTATATAAAGAAGTTTTAAAGAGCATTTTAATCACTTCACCACTAATTTTATCTAAGCTTAAGGTATAAATTGCAAATATTCTCTCACCTATGGCACCAACCACTTCAGAAAATTACATTTTGACAAAATAATCAAGAACCAGGTTGTATGTCACGGGATTGATTTATCAGAAAGTGAATATTCATCCCTATTTCGGGATACACCCTCTATTTCAAATCAAATAATCAATAAAAATACTAATAAATTGAAAAAAAATAAAAAATTTAAATTAACATTCTTATAACTCACAGATATGAAAATATAAATCAAACATTCCATACATATCTTACTTATATCTTATGTGTTAAATCTAAAAGTATTTTTACATGCAATTAATAATTATAAGTGATTTATAAATATGATAGATAAGGCTCGAGTGCTATTTCCCGAATAATACTAATTATGTTAAAATTTGTTAAAATCAATTCTCATACTAAAGAAGACTATAATTGCAGACTACGATTTCCATATTGGAATTATTTCCCATTTTTAAACAAATCTGTAAACTCAAAGAATTGCTAAAGTATTCAAAAACTCTGAAATAAATTTAACTTTAATTTAATATTTTTTAAATTATAACTGAAAATTAAACGACGAAAATGATTAATCTTCAAAACACAAAAAACATATTACAAACAATGATAAAACATATTCTAAAGATAAAAACAATTTATTAAATGAAAAACTTTACTAGAATTTTAATGTAAAATAAATGTTGGAAAGTAAAAGTAAATTTAAACAAAAAACATAATATATATATTTAAAAAAGATGAATTTTCATTTCCGGTAAATTTAAAAACCATTTTAAATTGTAAATTATTTTAATAAACTTTTTTTTTTTTTTTTTTTTTTTACATTTCCTACTTTGCCTTTAAACCTTTTTCTTATGGAAAAAGAAAAATTAAAACGATTAAAATTCCATTAAAAACAATTTTTTTTTTTTTTTTTTTTTGTTTTTTTTTATAGAAATAAAAATAAAAATTAAATTTAAATTTTTTTTTTTTGCCAAACGTTCACAGAACTCTTTTTTCTACAAATTTAGACAAAACTTCTTTATATAATAATACTTAATATATGTTGTGTTTTTTTTATTTTCCTGTTTCACATTTCTTTCGTTTACCGTTTCATTCCGTTCTTTCTACCACCAACACCAAAAAAAACTTTTACATAAAGATCAAAAATTAACCTCAGTGCACAAAAGTATAATGAAAAGAATTGAAAAAGTTTTCTCTTTACATGGAAATTATCTTTAAAAATTTGTTAAAGTTGAGTAAAAACAAGTAAAAAAACAGTCAGTCGGTGCAACCGACTTAGAAATACCCTACACCTATTTGGTTCAAATTTAATGACATATCCATAAATCATTTTAACGTCATAAAAGCTGTTATTAATTTGATTGTAAGACATAGCTAACCAAATTAACTTTATAATACTAAAAACATTTTCTAATTACACTATCTCTTAAAAAATATTACAAATTCTTACTAATTTATTTAAAAATATTAAAAAACAAAAAAACTTGTTATAAATGAAAATATATTTATTCCAATTCAATTACAAAATGAAAAAATTCTAGTTATTAAATTTTGTGATAAAAAGGTAATCAAAGCATAATATATTTAATAACCCAAATTTTTCAAAATTGCAATTATTTTAAATGGCTAGTTAATATACCTAATAGAAAAGCTTATACCAAAATATGCAACAAATGTATTTCTAAAATACAATTACAAATTTACACCTTTTCATATAATTCATTTAAATATAAAAATAAATTTTACATAAATGCAGCAAGTTCCTTTGAACATAGCTGAACCACTACAATTAAGTCTAAATTTCGGGGACACATAGGAAATAGGAAATATATTCTTTGGCTTCGAAATTATACTCGTTCGGCCTCAAATCGATCAAAAGCTTCTAGAATCCGAACTCATTAACCAAACTCGACCAGAACTAATTCCAATGGTACTTTCATTACTAGTAACCTAGTGTTTAAATTTAATCAAAATAGCGGCATTATTTTTTGAGTTATGGTGTTTTTAAGATATATGTTTGTTAGCCCTTGAACTTTTCAAGGGTTCCAGAACCCGAAATTATGGTACGATTTCGCCCATATGCAGTCCCCGTCATACTTTCAATACTAGTTAATCCTTGTACACAATTGGAACGTTCTATCTTAATTTTAAGTTATTAGTTTTATTAATTTCGTTGATAAACTTTTACACATTGGGGGGTCTAAGAAAGGTACAAAATTGGAGAGAAGCTTCTACATTTGTTTCAAGTTACTATCTTTATTAATTTCGAAAATATGCTTAAGGTCCATATGGGCCGATTTCGCCCATATGCAATCCCCGCCGTACTTTCAGTCCTAGTAACCTCCAGTTAAAATTTCATCAATATAACTCCATTATTTTTTGAGTTATCGTGCCTACGGACGGACGGACGGACGGACAGACATGGCTATATCGACTCAGGAGGTCACACTGATCACAAATATATATACTTTTCCATATCTAGCTCGCTTCCTTTAGGTGGTTACAAACACCATACCAAAGTTAATACATATACCCTTTTACCTATTCTATAGGTGTAGGGTATAAAAAAATGGAAAAAAAATACACCACAGTTAAAAAAAAATTCACCATAACCAAATATAAATTTTGGTTCAAAGGTGAAAATCTTTATGAAAAAGTTTCTAAAAAGTTATGAAAAATAAAAAAAAAAAAATACAAGGATTTGAAGTAAATATGTATAAATAAGTATGTATATATTATTAAATGTTTTACCGTTATTTAAATAACAGTTTAACTAATATTGACTTTTAGAAATAGAAAAATTTACCATTATATTATTTATGTAAGTTTATCTAGAAATTAAATTCTTAACTTATCATAAAATAACTTTGCTCCAAATCTGCAATCATTTAAGTAGGTTCAAGACTAATTGCTGACTAACCGCTGACTAAAAGCTGAATCGAATTCATGATTAGCTCGTATAAACCAAAATATTAACGGGTTTATTACAATTATTCACAACTGATCATGCTATGCGTTCACTTACTCAAATGACGTTTAACCTTTGCTTGCATTTCACTTTCTAAGCGTGCTGTCTTTTAATTTGTCGTGCCTAATTTATTCCGTAATTCTACCAAATTTTTATTGGTTCATCTTCGATTAGTTTCTGGAGGTTTTCTCTGAATATTACTTGGAAACTATCAACGATGGCAATTGCAGCTCATGATTAGGGCTGTTTGCTGCAAGGCAAGTTTTGTTAACATATTTTATTAATTTTAACATTAAGGCGCTCTATAGAATTGTATGGCATTGCTGCTATATGAAACTATATTCCATTCCATGAATGTTTTTAAAGTTGGTAATTAATATATGTTACGTTTTAATATCGTTCTAAATTTTCCCTTTATAAACTATATTCCATTACGACGACGAACTATTATAATTCCTTATCCCAATTCTTCAAGATTCTCTTCCTAATTTCAACCTTTGCTTGCATTTCACTTTCTAAGCGTGCTGTCTTTTAATTTGTCGTGCCTAATTTATTCCGTAATTCTACCAAATTTTTATTGGTTCATCTTCGATTAGTTTCTGGAGGTTTTCTCTGAATATTACTTGGAAACTATCAACGATGGCAATTGCAGCTCATGATTAGGGCTGTTTGCTGCAAGGCAAGTTTTGTTAACATATTTTATTAATTTACATTATTTTATGTATAATCCCCTACCACATACAATGTGATAAGTGAGTGAATCAATCTGCATTTCCTTTTTAGGTATGGAAGTTAAAGTTAGTTATGATTTGATCAGGATTTGAACCTGAGAAATTTCCGATAAACCACTGAGTTATCAGTCAGCCATGATTTACTATTACCTAGAAATGAAATATGTCGATGCATCAATACTTTTTATATAAAATATTCCCAAATGCATCGGACAAAAGCATCGGAATGAACCCCATATGCTAAATTTTTCCCAATCTGTGTCCCTATTCTAATAAGAGCTTTGAACTTAAATTGAATGCTAAATTTATTTATTTAAGCAATGGAAAATACTTTATTTATTTAAACAATGGAATAATGAACTTCATTTTCATACATAAATATGTGTTCTAATTAGAAAAAAAAAACCAAATTAAAACAAACAGGCAAAATTATAACTTTAAATTAAAATATTGAATATGAAAATTTAAAGAGATAAAACAAAGTTAAAAGAGGAAATCTGCTTTCAAAACATTTCAAAATATATCCTATTATATTGTTTTCCAAATAGAGGAAGAATATTTTACATTTTTAACTAGAACTACATTTGGAATAATAAATTTACATACGGAATACCTTTACTTTGTACAAGAGCATACGCTGTGTCAAATGTTAAGAATTCGTAAGTGGCGGTAACTTTTTATAACATTGTCTCCAGTCTTAGGATGTCTTCATTAATTAAAAGTTTGTTTCAATATTTCAAGAAAAATGAGTTTTAGAATAAGATTTAAAAGAGGTTTAAAACAGAACGTTTACTCCTATAAAGAAACACCAAACATTTAGAAAGCCCTAAAATGCATAGCTAGAGAAGCACTGGAATGAAACCCATAAGGAACCTGAAGACGAGGTTGCCCCAATAATATCTGGGTATTGGAAGAACTGACTTTAACTGGAAAAACATGGGAGAAAGCAAAAAACACTGCTCCGAATAAAGTGAAATGGAGAAGCCTAGTAAGTAGATTGCGAATACAGTAGCTTCATAAAGAAGTAACAAAGAATAGAGAAAAAGAATATATATATATAGAAACATCATAAATGTTTCGCTGCGTTTCTATCACTCCTAAAACTTCAAATGAAAACTGTAACATTCTACAGAGTCTGGCAATCATATTATCTATTTAAAACAAAGTCTCGAATTCATGCAATCAATGTAGAATACAGAAGCACTGTTGCACATTCTAAAGGCTTTATTGACTTTCCAAATTGAAACAGTTGTAGTTTTTGAAGGTTTTAAACCTAATATTTCAAAAGCCATTTCAAATTTAAGCTAAATCATATTTTAGGTACCTATACACTTTAAGCTATACAACAACATTTTAGTTGAACTTTGAAGTTGAGTTAGCTATATTGTAACTTTGTAGTATTAATTTTAGAAACTATGTATACTTGTAAATTATTTTAAGACAAAATTTTAGTGACAACCAGTTAGAGTTTGACAGAGTTAGACACCTATTTTAATCAATCATAAGATAAAATATTCCTTGACTTTTTTTCTATTTATTGCTTCATTTAATAAAATTTATAATAATGTTTGTATATAAATGCTTTCAACTGTATTTTCTTATCTATTTGAGTGATAATTTAAATACACTCATGTACTTGTAACATAAAACTTTGCATAATTAATTTAAAAGAAAATAAAATAAAAATTTGAATTTTGATAATCTTTTACATAATTTTTTATACCAGTTTTTGGTTAATTTTTTATACCAGGTATAAATTTGGTTAAAAATCTTTGTGACACCTTTAGCTTGATGTGATATGAACTTTGCTTGAAGTACCAAATATAAAAATTATGTCATTCACCTGTCATATTTTATTTTATCCCATTAAAAATATTCTAGAGTATTGGGAGGTCATTAACCAAAATATGGGTTAACATGTCAAAGTAAACCTCATAACACCTCATGAATCCTTATTTATGAGGAGGCAAATATAATTTTTGTGATTTTCTTTTTTTTTTTTTAAATTCAATAATTTTTAACTTATTTTTGAATAAAACGGAGGAAATCATTCTAATGAATATAGTATTATTTTAAGAGAATCTGATTTCACAGAAAATTTTCATAGAAAAGTCAATGTTTGCTTTCTTTAAGAGTATGGACCTCTAAACTGCTCAGTCGATTATAATGAAAAATTGTATATATAAGGTTTTTGGATACGGCCAAGTATTTCCCAGCAAACCATTTTTTTTCTAATGGATCGCCAAGTTGATGATCAACTTCAATTATAAACCTATTGAGGTGAGCAGCATTGCCCATCTGGTAATAGCTTTTTAAGTTATAAATATGGATCTACAGGTATAACTTTTCTAATTTCTTAAAGTATAGAAATCACCATAATCCCCAATGTTGAAAATTTTAATTGTAGTAATATTAAGCTTTGTCAATATGATTGAAGGTTTTTTTGACCGCTCGACGACTTAATGACATACATATTTTAACGACGACCTAGTAACAGTATTTTATAAAATGTTTTCCTTTGAACATTTTAAAATCTCTTATACGAGTCTACGTTTTAGTTATTTCTGAGGGACTCCGTAGTTATCAAATTTTTTAAGAATAGTGAAGTCTTTTTCCAGGTTTGCTGTTCCAAAGTAGAACTTGTTCTACTTCTAAGGACTTCTTTAGTTTTTAAGATCTAACATGGACAGCAACTCGTATATATGGGTTGGCGCTTCATTTACTTCTTTGAGCTGTCTAAATCGGATTCAATAACTTGCTATTCGAAACCAAAGGCAGAATAAACTTCATTACATTGAAACGACTTTTTAATTTTTATTAACACACCTTTTTTGGAGGTAACGGAGCTAAGTGAGTTGCAATAAATTCGCATATACAACATATATTAAACTAAGTTAACCAGCATTTATTTTGCCTTAAATAGCAAAGTTGCAAGGTTTATCCCGAACCAATGAAGATGCAAATTTCGGTTTTATCTTTATCTTTCTCGGAGATATGCTCGTTTACTTGTGCTTCGTTCAGGAGCGCCTATCTCGTCTATTATACTTTTGTCATTAGTATAACATGCAGTATTAATTTCATCAATACAACATCATTATCATCTCAGGAGGTGACGCTGAATAAATAATATAATATATATCATTTTCTATATCTAGCTTGATTTCTTTTGGTGGTTGCAAACGTAGTATCAAGGTTAATTTACCCCTATACCTATTTTGGTTACCGTATTACAAAAGAAATACTTGTATATGCCTTCAAACGTTGACCTAGTCTACTCTAATGAAGTAAGTAAGTCTGACATATCTTTTAATAGAATTTTATTCTCAGTGGGACTTTTGACTACCAGCAGTTTAAGTACTTTTATTAGATTACACCAAAAAAAAATACATACATTAAGACGCTCTATAGAATTGTATGGCATTGCTGCTATATGAAACTATATTCCATTCCATGAATGTTTTTAAAGTTGATAATTAATATATGTTACGTTTTAATATCGTTCTAAATTTTCCCTTTATTTCTAGACGAACTATTATAATTCCTTATCCCAATTCCTCAAGATTCTCTTCCTAATTTCAATTCTACATTCATTTTTTATTATACAATTATTATTTGCATAATTTAACGTCCCATCCTTAAGTTTAGCTTTAAAAGAGCGCACTCCCCACGAAAAATGAGTTTCCATAACCAGTTTTAAACCATCTTGGAATTTTCACAGTATAGAAATGGGCACTTGCTGGAACTCTGGTGTTACGTTGGAATTGTTTAAGAGGGGTCATAATTGACTTTAGTTCAAAAGATATATTATATATATATATATATAAAACAAGATATATAAGATATATATATATATAAAACAGAGAAATTGCTCCAATATTTCGACGAGAGTTAAGAGGAGTAAGTGTTACTTGCTCGTCAGGGTCACCTATTAGGCGTAAGCAGAATTTTGAATTTTGAAGAAGGTTGCATCGCAAGCAGCCCAAATGTGGAAGTTATACCCCATCTTAGGTCGAATACAGGCTTTATAGATATTAGACAAATCCTTAGGAGAGAAATATGTTTTGCAACGGGGCAGAAACCCCAAACATTTGGCAGCATTCTTGGCTATATCAAAAATATGCTTTATTTCACAGCATTTTTTGATTTAGCTGCAAACCTAAAATGCTTAGATTTTCTGATAGTTCCATGTTTTCACCTTGCAATCGCAGAATTGGGTTAAACTGATTTCTCTTGAAGGAAATCATATAACTGCAGTTTATCCAAATTCTAGTCTTAGTTTTAAAATTGATTTCCAAATAAGAAAAAGTAGTATAAAAGTATAATATATATTAAAAGTAGCTTAATTTTCAGAAAGTATTTAGAAAGTGTTTTAATTTATATCAATCGAATTGCGTTTAAAAGTCTTTTTTTCAGAAACTATCTGTTTGTTCTAGATATAATATGAAAAGTATTTTTTTATCAAAATTCACTTGGCTTTCTTATTTTCCAGAGAAAAATTCAATTAGGTACTGTAAAATGGAACTTATTAAAACATTAGAAGTATGGTATAAATGATAATTTTTGAACTAAGATATCAATTCAATAAGTAATGTTAATTTTTGAGCATATTTTCAAAAGATTTTGTAAACATGTGCATATATAGTTTCACTCTGTCCGCCAGTCTGTCCGTGGAACTACATGTAGGTATTAAAAAAAAAAATTACATGAAATAACTTTTTTCTGGAGCCCTACCCGTTAAGGAACTGCAGCCCTACAAATTCCGAAAAAAACCCTATATTTAAGTAATTATAACAAGAGTTTTGTAAGGTATATTTTCAAATACAATCTGAAAACTATAAATAAAAGGATATCTACAGAGCTCCCATTCAGTACTTAAAATTACCGTTATGCGAAACTCAATTTAAGGAAAATTTTTGGCTCTTCATATCTTTTGAATGGTTCAAGCTAGAAATTTTGAGAAAAGCTAGATCGTCAGAAATTAGTAGTAGTTGTAAGAAAATGTTTTTTGTCAGCTTCCTGCTTAGGAGCTGTAAGGGATGGAAAATTGAAATTTTGCTATTTTTATACAACTTTAACATAAGTACCTGTCCAAACTTTTCTTGACTAATATACAAAATTTAAAACTCCAATATTATATTTTAACCTATTTTAATTATATAGGTTTTCCTTAAGTTTTCTTAAGGGGGGTTCTAAAAATTGAAGAAAGTGTCTCTTAATTTTAACTATTTTTGCTTGATTTATTCCAAATTTTAGAGGAAGTCACAATTTAATTTCCAAAACCTCAAAATTTTGGAAGGGTGGAGATAGGCTTAGATTCTCGAGCATCACCATAAGTTTGCTTTATAATCCAAATTATCTATATATATAATTTATATTTAAAATCTATTATCCAAATCTAAGATAAATAAGTAGAATAGAAAAATTAGCTTGTTATAATACGAGTATATATATACACATTTAAAAACTTTTAAAAACTATACGATGACAATAAGTAATAAAATAAGTTTCTAAGATTTGTTACACTTGAATTATTATATCGTATATCTATTTCATGCACTTTATTTATTTATTTATTTAAAAATATTTTTTAAACACTCTATATTTCATAATTTTCAAAAATATTTCAAAAATATTTAATAGAAAGGGTACTCCATTGGATGATTTATAATAAACAATGACAAAACGATGACAATTTGTCAAATTAATCATCACACAAAGAAATGTATATGTATGACTTTTAATTGAATTTATCTGTCAAATATATTTTAAGTTCTGAAAAGATTTACCGCATCCGATATTTTGGTTAGAACTTTTTTACTTAATATAATGTGAACTTAGAAAACACTTAAAAAATTATTTATAGTACAAAAGAGCTCAAAACGACCAACATTTTATTCTAAAATGGGACACTTTGTATTCTTTACCGTTAACAGAACAATCTACTATTAAAACAAATACTTAAGAAATAAGAAATTGTGAACGAAAACTTATCTATATGTTTACTAAATTCATACATTCACAAGTATATTAGATATAGATTTATAGATGCATACAACAACTCACATTCTGTAAAATATATAATACACTAATAGAAATACATACATATAAAACAAAAGCGTAAATATAAAATTAAGTGGTAATTGTTTTATATGGTGGTAAAAGGAGGAAATAAAAACACAAAATGAAGAGCAAAAAACAAAATCAAAAAAAAAACCTAACTGTTAAAGAGCTAAAGGAGTTTCAAAGTAAAAATTAATTTGAAAATAATTCAATGATTGATGTTATTCCATTATATTTATATAACAATACATACATATGTATATCTTGAAACGGATACACAAATCATAGATGAATATATTTATATATACACATTAAATTACATTTATTATTATTATTAAAATAGAGTTGCCATATTTAGTGAAATTATCAAGTTAATATTAAAAATAATCAAAAATTGTAAAAATCAATCGGTTGTGAATTTTTGACCTTAAAAAACCAATTTTGAAAATGAATTGGATGATGTGTTATTTTTTATTGATCGCGAACGTGGTATTTACTTTTTGCTTAAACGATTCGAACCCACGCGTTAACTTAATAAGAAACAATGGTTTCTGCATTTTATAAAAGTAACGGTAAACTAATCGATTTTAATGAAGATTTTTGAGCCAAGAAATTAATATATTTGTCAAATAAATTCTTTTAGTAGTTAATTTCCATTGAACTATTAGAAAAAGAATTGATGAACAAATATCAAAACTAAGTAAGTTGGTAACCCTTGTACGATATACCCCATACTTTCTTATTAATTTTTAAGATTTTACAATTTATTATACTAATAACGTGTTCTTGTTAAATTCAACAATTTCAAAGAGTGACATAATAATAAGTCGATTTCCATGTTAGAATAAAATGTTTTTTTTTTTTTTTTTTTTTTTTTTTTTATTTTATAAAATTAATGAATCTAATAGAATCTAATATATTCTAGTGTTAGTTTTCTTAAAATTAAATTAAGTTTACGGATTAAATATAGACGATTTATAATTACCTGTATACAAAATGAAGAGAATTGATTTTTGATTTTGTAAAAAGAAAATTATACAATATAAATTGAATGCATTTTTGAAAATTAAATGGTGTTGCGATTGAATTCCCAAAAAAAAATCTAATTACTGTAATCTTAACTCAATTTCGAGTAAGAATTGCTGAGGGATTAATTAATATGAGCTAAATTCTAAAAATTATAGAGTTGATTGATTTAATGAGGGAAATTTGTTTCTGGGAGTAAGTCCTTTATCACTTGCTTCAACATATAATAATTTTTTTTGGCATTTATTATTATTATTATGTTTAGTACCAGCTCAGTACGACTACTAAGTGGTAGTGTGAAACCCTTTGCCAGGAAGACATGTGGGCTATTTTGTTTTACAATTCCTGAGAGAAGACTCTTATATGTAGGTGAATATTTTCTGTTATTAAAACAAAAAGTCCAATTTTTTTTTTTTTTTTGTTATTTCTTAAAGATTAATTTTTAAATTCAAATTGAATCTTTAAGAATTGAATAGATAGAGTTACATTTTACATTTTATTTAAAGGTTTACTTAATAGGTAGTTGTTAATACAATGTTTACAAGACAACATATACAGAATCTTATAAAAGATAGATTAATATAAAATATAAGGTATATTTTATCTATATTTTGAAAATAATATTCATATCATTTGATTAAAGGCAAATTTTAAAAAATAAATTAATATGCATATGTACGAGGGCTGTCCGAAAAGTCTGTGATAAATCCAAGATAAATCCAAGAGATTGGAAAAACGATACTGGTTTTTATATATCTAACCTTCAAAAGAAGCTATAAAAAATTTTACGAATATTTGTTCACTAGTTTAGTTTTGACAGCTGTTTGAAGTAGTCGAAGATTGTATTTTTAACATGGGAAAAAGTGTGTTAATAAAACATTATTTTTTGAGAAAGAAAACAATATCAGAAACCAAAACAAAGCTTGAAAAATATTATGGGGACTCTTCGCCGTCTTATGAAATGATTCAGAAGTGGTTTACTGAATTTCGTTGTGGTCGTACAAGCACAAGTGATACGCCACGCAGTGGTCGTCCAAAAGAGGTCACAACTGAAGAAATGATCAATAAAATCCATGATATCGTTCTAAACGACAGTCGAGTGAAGGTGCGTAAGATAGCTGACATGGTAAACATCTCAAAAGAACGTGTAGGCAACATTTTACGTGAAGATTTGGATATGAGAAAGCTTTCGGCGAGATGGCTGCCGCGTTTGCTAACAGGTAACCAAAAACGAGTTCGTATGACGACTTTAACGGAGTCTTTGGCCAAGTTTCAACGCAATTCAGAGGAATTTTTACGTCGATTCATAACTGTTGATGAAACATGGATTCACCATACTACACCAGAGAAAAAGTTCAGTCAAAACAATGGGTAGAAGCTAGTGGAAGTGCACCAAAGAAGGCAAAGACGGCTCCATCGGCAGGAAAAAAGGAAAATCGATAACAGGAGAATATTATGTAGCGTTATTGAGCTAGTTGAACAATGAAATCAAAGAAAAACGACCTCATTTGGCAAAGAAAAAAGTTCTGTTACATCGTGAAAATGCACCTGCACATTCATCGGCAATTGCGACAACAAAATTAGAGGAATTACGTTATGAATTGCTTCTCCACCCACCATATTCTCCAGATTTGGCTCCCAGTGACCTTTTTCTTTTGAAGAAATGGTTTGCTGGAAAAAAATTCACATCGAATTCTGAAGTTATAGTTGAAACAGAGGCCTATTTTGCATAATTCGATGGCTTAAAGAAGTTAGAATATCGTTGAACGAAGTGTATCGAGCTAAAAGGAGACTATGTTGAAAAATAAAATGTTTTCTGGTCAATAACTCAATCCTTTGTTTCATTTATCACTGACTTTTCAGACAACCGTCTTATATATATAGATATATTAAGATATATAGTATCTTAAAAAAAGATATTTAAGAATCAATAGAAATATATGTTTAGAGTCTTTTTCCATTTTCTGAACAATGTTCAAATTCATTACTCAAATTTTTTACTTTCAATTAGTAATTAAATATTCTTAATCAATTTTAACAAATTTAAGATATTATATTACATAAATAATATAATTTAATTTCACTTCACTTCATAATTAAAGAACGTATAAAATATGATGTACAGTAAATACAAAATACAAAAGATTCTAAACACAATAACTTAATTAAATGTTGTAGGAATCCTACATCTATATAATATATTTTGATAATTGAATTTCTATGTAATTTAAAGTAGAGTTTTTGAGATAAATCAAAAGTTAAATGAAATCTAAAGGAAATGAATATTATTCTGTTTATTTGATTCACACTTATTTTATTCCATTAGAATTAGATTTTGATTATTAAGTTTATGATTTATGAAATTTTGTGATTACCTACATCATGTAAGATAATAAGGCTTTCATTTCAGATATTTAGTGAAATACCTAAGTAGAGTGATCTAATTAAAAGCTTTTATTATCTAATTACATCACTTGATTGCTTGCAATTTTCCCCTTGTTATACATATACATGCACAGGTATATTAAAATTGATCCTCCGTTTGTAACGTATTGCTCTAGACGAACTAGATATAGTGTAAATGGTACGTATCGAATCAGTATGGAAAAGTAAATCGATCTAGCTATGTGTGTCCGTCCGTCCATGTGTCAGCATGATAACTCACATACTAAAAGAGTTAGAGTTTTGAAATTCACACAAAGTAATTTTTAGACATTTTTTAGGTTGCTTATTGTTTTTGGTTAAATTCTGACCAAGCTGATGAATTTCTTCAAAACTACTTATATCTACTTATACATACGGTTAGTTATATAATGAATCGAGCACTTACATGAAGTTTCATAATGTTACGGCCCCATTTTCGGACAGCTGTCATACAAAGTTGTCATTTCGATAACTGTGAATCGAATGAAGTTACAAAGTTAAAACTAAAACTGGACAGGTAAATTAATAAGGGAAGTTGTTTGGCAAAGTTGGACATCACTCGGACCAACTTTTAGAGTGGGCCAATTTTTTTTTTTTTTATGGTTTTTTGTTTTTGTTTTTTTTTAAGCAAACATTATGGGATAATGAGTTTTTTTTCACTATTTTACTATTTTATATTTTTTTTGTAATATTTTATACATCATAGTGGGTAAGCACGGGTATCGAAAAGTTGACAAGAGCAACTATAATCTTCCTCGTTTTAATTCAAATATTTCAAGTTTTGGTGTTATGGGACGATCAAAAAGCGGCTACCATTTGATCGTTTTTTGTTTAGAACGCGTCACTTCGTGCGGTGCCTTTAGCATAGCTTTTCAATTTGGTCAAGTTTCATTTAAATTAATGTATTCTACTTAAACATTAAAAAGATGCTAGAAGCGACGCGATTATTGTATCATTGCCTTAGAAATTCGTTTGTAAATATATAAAATACTTTTATTTACAAATTTTTATTTGTTATTCATTTTAAATTTTACAATGAAAATAAAAAAAGCGACATATACCTAACATTGTTTTTGTTCATACAACTTAAACAAAATAAGTACATACAATCATTTATCATTTTCTGACAATTCAAAAATAATTATTTATTTAACAATTTAACATTATACATTTTAATAAAATACAAGAATCAAGCAACAGTGAAATACACAACAATACAATATGTAACAATAAAAACTGAATCATAACTAAAGTGTCAAATTCAAAAATTACAATTAATGATACCTCCTGCAGTAACAGTACATATTCATAACTTCTAACAAATATTACAATATAAATGTATAAATATACATATGCGATATATTATTCCAAAGATATTTTTAAATACCGTATATTTTAAAGCAATGTCATGTTTGTAGGTGTACCTACTGCAGTAATACAAAATTATGTACATCAAACTTTTAACATGCAATTAAAAGTTTTTTATAACTTTGTTTTATTACATTTATTTTTTATTGTAATAAATTATTAGTAAAAATATGATTTCAGATAATAAATAAATAAATTCAGTAAAATTTAGTTATCAAACAATAAAATTTGGTGTTTTGTTGAATTAAATTAGCGCGGGTGAATTTGGAATCTAGTAATCCAGCTGATCTGAGTTCAACAGCTACGACCCAATATTTAAAAATGAATCTTGACACTTTTATAAAATTACATAAATAATTTTTGTAATTTTAACTCTGAGGTAATAAAGGTAATCTTAAATCTGAATTATTCAGTATTGAAAAAGTACTAAATCAGTACTAAAGTTTCATAAAATTAATAAAACAATCATACAGTACAGTTACACTCTATATAACATTACCCTTTCTATGCCTAATAGAGTTATCCTTTATTCCACTATTATTTTTTATATTTTTTTTATTCCTTTTCCACTCCTTTAAGGAGTAAAGGGTATTCACCAAATCTATTTAGGCTAGGCTTCAATTTCTATAATCGATATATTCACTAAACCGTTAATTACTCGGCTGTATCTATAGTATAAGATTATGAATACACAAACGGTAATTTTGTGCGTCATCTTTTATCTTACAAAAGAATTGTTTATATATTTTTATTAAATCTTATTTCATATTACGATATAATTAAACAATTTTACGATATTCTTTTATAAGATATGATCTGACCGGAGCTTGAACCCGAGACCTTCCACATGAAAGGCGGCGTCTTTACCACTACACTGTTAGTCGGATAATTTTTCCTGCATATTAGTAATTAAATTTAATCAAGTTAAAACTTAAATGGCTGTAGTTATTATTCTTAAATTTAATCGCTAAAAAATTTAGAATAAATAAAAATACCAAGTAGGTTCCTAAATTATTGTTTAAATTTTTAAAATATTTTTAAACTTATAGTAAAATTAATATTAGAAAAGATCCTGAACCAAAACAGAGACTGAAAAAATACTGAACAAGTGATGAAAAAAAACCAAGGGTTTTTAAAAAAGCACATTTTCAAATTTATATTGTATTACATACTGAGTTTAACTTTGGAAATATTTACTTGGAAATAGTTACTGCTTACTTATAAAATTTACTGCTAACAGTAAAGTTTTTATTTTAAAGTTGTTATAGCCCTTCAATGGGGAAGGTTGCCAAGTCTCTCAAGGATCTAATTTCATCTAACTCCCCCCTCCATCCCCCTCCATTTTCTTAGGTTGTAGGAATTAAATTGTGAATTCCACAAAAATTTGGAATTTTACTTAGAATTATACAATCTAAGAAAAAATGGGTAAAACTGAGAGACACTTTCTTCAATTTAAGGAACCGCTTTTAAATTTAAGAAAAACCTTTAACATATGTTAAAATATAATGTTGGGCCTTTAAATTTTGTATATTAATAAAAAAAAAATTGGACAGGTATTCAAGTTACAGGTGCTTAAAAATAGCAAAATTTAAATTTTCGAGCCCTTATAGCTCCTAAACAGGGGACTTGACAAAAAAATTTTATTAACAGGCTCCTACTAATATTTGAGGATCTAACTTCTCCCAAAATTTCAGGATCCTATCTTAAACCGTTTAGGAGATATATGGGACCAAAAATTTTGCAAAAATTGAGTTTTATATAATGGTAAATTTTAGTACCGTATGGCAACCCTATACATTTAAGCGACATATTTTTGTAAAGCCTATAAAAGCAGCTTTCTTCTACCGTTTTTTTTATTGAAAATAAACCTAACAGAACTCTTGTTATAACAATTTAAAAATAGGGCTTTTTTAGAATTTGCAGGGGCTGTAGCTTTGTCACCTTTCAAAATTAAGAAAAACCTTTGACACATGTTGAAATATAATTATAGAGCTTTGAATTTTGTATATCACTAAAAAAAAATTTGGACAGGTATTCAAGTTACAGGTGTTTAAAAATAGCAAAATTTCAATTTTCGAGCCCTTATAGCTCCTAAATAGGGGGCTTGACAAAAAAATTTTGTTAACCGACTCCTACTAGTTTCTTAGTATCTAACTTCTCCCAAAATTTCAAGACCCTAGCTTGAACCGTTCAGAAGATATGTGTGGCCAAAAATTTTGCAAAAATTGAGTTTTGTGTAATATTAAATTTTAGTACCGTATGATAACCCTAAATATTTTTCTTTTAAATATTTATAAAGTTTATGAAACCAGCTATCGTTTGCCGTTTTTAGATTGAAAATATATTTAACAAAACTCTTGTTATAACAATTTAAATATAGGGCTTTTTCCAACTTTGGGGGGCTGTAGCCCCGTAACAGATGGGGCTACAGAAAAAAATTCTTCTACGAAATTATTTTTTTTGCGAAAACTACCCATGGTTAAAATTTCTTTACTCTATTTCAAAAGATGTAAAAGTTTTTGTAAACATACGGACAGACGGACGGACGGACGGACAGAGTGAAACTATATAGGCACATTTTTACAAAATTTTTTGAAAATGTGCTAAAAAGTGCTGCAAGGAAGGACAAGAACTTTCAATTTATTAGTGGAAAAATGAAAAAAAATTTTTCCCAGCAATTACAATTATTTTAATTTGAAAATAAATATTTAGCAGTTCAAAAGTACTTTTGAAGTACTTCTGGGTTATCAGGGAAGTTCTATCGTACGTTTTCGCTGATCACTTGATGGTATTTCAAACATATCTCATTTATCCCAAGATATCTGTTATGATAACACGCTAAGGACTGCTGTTATTTCGCGCCCTATAATAAAATGATTAAAAATAACACTTAACAAATAATATTATATGAAACCAAGTGTTTGGGTGGTTAGAGCGGCGTCTACTTATTATATTAGTTTAAGGGGTTGTATTTTAGGTTGTAAAGTTCAATTAAAATCCAGGTCAATATTGTTTTAATTGTAAATGCAATTAAAATTAGTAAAATTGATTTTAACTGATTGCATGCACGATTACTCCGTGACCCAGTTTTAAGCTTTTAACATGTAGAATATCTTAGCTGCTAACTGAAACAATTATTTGTATTTCACTAAAACTATAATATAGTTTTACATTTAAGGGTAAAGGTTTTTCAATATTTTTGAATTAAATTTCTTTAAATTATATTCTTTATACGTTGTACTTGTTTATCAGCATATGACAAAATGAAGGTTGATATTGAAGTGGTCTACTGTCAAACAAAAATCTTCATTTCTTTTTTAATGATGTTCCAACTGATCGTATACCTAAATAAAGAAGATGTGAAGAGCTCTAAAAGATGTAGCGATTTTAACTTATGAGAAGTTTAGTATGAATTTCCAAACTCTTCCACTAATAACTAAATTATAACAAAAATTTAACAACAAAAAAAAATTTTAAAATTAGAAAAGTTCAATTCATGATTTTTCTTTTGGTGCCACCGCATATACCATGTTTGCAAAAATGACATGACATAATTTAATAAATCAAGAAAAACTTAACCAATTTCTATATTATACAATATATATCATCTTATATTATATTAAAACTATTTCATTATTTAAAACATTGTATTTTTTAATATTTTATTTTTTCATTGTTAAAAAAAACAAAAAAAAAAAATTAAATTTTAATTTTAAAAAAAAATTTAATTTGCAACATCTGGTTGCTCTAAATATTTAAGATGATGATTAGTTTTTTGGTTTGATAAAACCTTCTAATATTAATAAAAAAATTATAAACAAAAATGGACAGTTTTTAAAGCACGTCTCTTTTCAAAACTAAAACAAAAGTTTTAAAATACAAAAAAAAAAAAAAAAAAAAACATGATCAGAAAGAGACGTGCATATTCTTTTACCAAAAAAAAAACAGAACATAATGATTTATTTTGTCTTTATTGTTTTGAAGTTTTATTTCTAAACTATAACTTCTGATAAGTTTTTTTCCAAAAAAAACTTTAATATTTCTTGACTTTATCTTCAATCTTTCTTAAATTAATAAAAAAAGTTTTTTCTTTTTATTTAATTAAGACAAAGTTATATTTGTTAAAAGAAATATGATTTAAGTGATAATTGAGAAATTAAATTTTGAATAAAACCCATTATATAAACAAAAAGTTCTCATGTGAAAAATAATTTTATTTTAAATAGATTATCGAAAAAAAATCTAGGGTTGTTAAATAAGCACATTTCTAAAATGAAATAGAGGCTCGAATGCATAAAAGTAAGCTTGAACTCACACATGGCTTTTTCAAACGGGTTCAAGTTTGCTCGAACCCATAATTTTCTTTGAAAAAATTCAATTTGAGTTCTAGGTCAGTTTTAAGCATTTGAACAAATTTACTTACTTATATGTAGTACCACTTAATAGTAAATATTGCCTGATAATATTAATCCTCTTTCTATTTGACATTTGAACTTCTTAGTTTTTAATTATTTTAATATAGGACACTTTATTTTTTTATTAGATAATATGATGATCCGACCATGATTTGTACCCTAGACTTTTCGATTGAATAGCCGCCACTTAACCACTGAGCTATCGGTCAGATATTTGAACAAATCTTTCATAATAAATTTTGGGTAAAGATTATACTGACAAATAAATGAAGGGAACGTATCAAAACCCCAAATCACAAAATTCCAAAGTAACGGAATCCAAAAATTTCAAAATCCGAAAGTTACACAATCCCAAGTCACATACCAAAATCCCAAAGACAAAAACCCAAAATTAGATATTTTCAATGTTAATTTTCAAAATTGAGTTTCTTCATATAAATATGTCAAAATTTTTTAAAAATTTACTACTTTTCATAAATAAATGTCAAAATATAAGACTTTTGTAGAAAATCCTGTAAGTATTGATATACATTCAGTATTGATTTTAGAGTTTGGATTCAAAATCAGAATTGCCGCTTTTACCATAATATTTATATATAAATAAATATATATTTATATCGAACGAATTTGTTAAAAAAAATAACTTTAGATTTAATTAAAAATATTCTTTATTATTAGTGTTTAATACATCTGATTTTAATTACAATCAAAATAAGTCTTCACTATTTCTTAAAAATACATTTCTTTTTATAATTTTAAAATCAACGGGACTTTACTTTACCTTACTTACATTATATTTTCTTATATTTAAAATTATTATCATATATGGTAAGGATAATGGTACAAAATATTAATATAGGAACAAATGGAAATTAAATATAGAATATTATAAATTGGTATAAAAATATAATAAGTAGGGACAAGTTGACCGGTGATAGGAATATAATAAATAGGGATAAGTTAACTTTTCGCCCCTTAAGTCATAATTATGTCCTCATTTGAGAGTATTATTTTACAATTCTTTTTTTTTATAGAAAGTACAAAAATTTTGTTTTTATTAATTTACAAATGTTATAATTATTTTCTTTAATTTCATGTAATTATTTTTTTTTCAGTTTTTATTTCTGTTTTCTTTTCTTTTTTTTTCAAGCAATTTTTTTCTTTGTTACAATGGTTACAATATTTACAATAAATTATATATTTTTATTATTTATAATTATTATAATCTACATTTTTAACAACATATTTTAAAATTAAACCAGATTATACCTTTTATAAAAAAAAAATTCATAATAAGAATAAAAAAAATATGTAAGATTAAAAATTTAATTTATCAGACTTTAAACTTCTTCCAATCTTTGCAAAAATAAGGTGCGCTGAATATCGATTCTCGAACGATATGAGCGCCATATTTAATAAAGTTAATAAAAAAAAAATTATTTTAAAAGTCAAATTCGAATATTCAAATATTGTTGTTTTTATACGCGTATGACTATATAGTCCAAGGGTATAATAAATTTGCCATTACGTTTGTGACGCAGAGAAGGAGGGGGGGTAGATATAGACTCAAGTGTATGGATCGGATCAGAATCGAAAAATAAATCGATTTAGCTATGTATGTCCGTCCGTCCGTCTGTCCGTCTGTCCGTCTGTCCGTCTGTCCGTCTGTCCGTCCGTCCGTCCGTCCGTCCGTCCGTCATCACGATAACTCAAAAAGTAAAGGAGCTAGGATTATGAAATTTTCACAAATTCGTTTGTTTGCAATAGCCGTCATCGCTATTTAAATCCAGTTATTTTGGTCCATGGGTTCGGGTGGCTGCCATACAACTTCTTTTTTTATATGAGTATTTCTCTGTACCTATTACAGCTACGTGTCTAAAATTTTGCCAAAAGTAGTTTAGTGTAATGACCAAAGTTACTGCGAAATTTGGTTGGTCTAATGCAAAGGGTTCGAGTAGCTGCCATACATCTTCTTATTTTATATGAGCATTACTCTCCACCTGCTGAAGCTGGGTGTCTGAAATTTTGCTAAAAATAGTTTATTGTAATGGCCAAAGTTTCTGCAAAATTTGGTTGGCCTGCTGCAGTGGGTTCGAGTCGTTGCCATACAACTTCTAATTTTATATAAGCATTACTCTCCACCTAATAAAGCTGGGTGTCTGAAATTTTGCGAAAAATAGTTTAGTGTAATGGACAAAATTACTGCAAAATTTGGTTGGTCTAATGCAGAGGGTTCGAGGAGCTGCGATACAACTCCTTCTTTTATATGAGCATTGCACTATACCTAATAAAGCTGGTATGTTTGAAATTTTGCCAAAAGTAATTAATGTTTATAATAATAATGATATAATGTTTATATAACGGTCATACGGGTATCCCAGAGTTGACACAGTCTACTCTACTACACTCTTCCTCGTTTTCTTCATTATTTAAGTCAGAAGTTTGAATTTCAGCAATAGAGTTTTTAGAATAAGTCCGTTCTTCACCGACCGGTACTTTTTCAGAAAGGGTTAAGCTTGTGCTTTCGTTTCGTCAACCTGGTTAAAAAAAATGGGGACGCTTATATTATCATTCACTACTAATGAATGTAAATTATAATCAATTCTAGCTTTATGAGGAATCAGAATGTTATTTCCAATTATTCCATCATAGAATTTTTCAAATTTTAATTCTAAAAATTCCATCATTTCGTTTGATTAGAATACTTTAAAACTAATATCATGTCATATTTAAACAAAATATAATATAATAATATATCAAAAATTAATTTTTGTTTTATATTTATTCATAAATAAGTGAATTTGTACATGAATAATATGTAACTGACATTTATATGAGTTACTCTACAGGTATTTTGAAATAGAAAATTTTGTAGATATTGCAAAAATTGAAAATAATAAATATAATAAAAATAATAAAAATATATATATAGGTATATATATTTTATTATTTTATAATATATTAGCTTTAGTCCACAATAAATATTTCTGTTAAAATTTTATTAGTCAAATATGAGTGATATACAAAGTAAAATTTGCATAGGTTCATCCATCGGTTTTTATACACGTACTAATGCAGCATACTAAACTCTGTAATACAGTTTGTGACACTGGAAAGGAGATGAAACAACTTATAAGACAGCGGACATGTATGGAAGTTTTTCAAATCTCTTGCATTAGACCAACAAGATGAGATATAATTCATATCAAAATTATAAAAAATTGATTGGATCAGCTACCAGCTGACTGTCTGAATGAATGATAACTAAAAAACTAAAGGAGCTAGGATTCTGAAGCTTTTACGTATTGTTAAATGCGATTAACCGGATAATAAAATGTTTATATTATGTGCATGGTATTACAGAATTTATACAGTCTATTCTATTTTACTTCTTTTAAAAGTCATTCTACTGTTTGTAAAAAATGTTTACTTTTTTAAAAGATTGAACAAATTAAAATACCGAAAGTTTCAGCTTTTTTATTAAATACAAAGTAAAAGAATTGAAAAGTAATTCGGGTTTTTAACAAAAGAACTTACGTAATAGAATCATTGTTAGATTTGATTTATAAGTAGCTCTGTACCACACTTTTAATTAAGGGCTATATATAGTCCGACTCTTAATTACATTTAGTCCAATATGCCCGATGCACTAAAAAATTATTATCAAAATAAGAGCCTGGAAGATATTAAAACAACTGATGTAGGAAAATTAATAATATGCATCTATTTAGAGTTTATTATTCCAGTTAAAAGGTTTTTAATTTTTTCTTGATACAACAAAATGAACCTATCGAAATTACGTGCAGTATATATTTATCTTTTCGTACATAAATTCTAGCCTACAGAGTGCTTTTAACTGGCAATATAACTTGCTTTTGGGAGAATTAAATTCGGTAGAAAGTTTCGTGTCACAATTGGTGCAGTGGTAAATCTTTCTTTTGATAATTAACTGAACCTCAAGACTAAAATTTGTATATAACCATATTAATTAATCAAAAGAATTATAGAAGAAAATTATGTCAGGAAAAAATTAAAAAAAAAAAATGGTTTCGGAATTAAAACCCTGACCACATCATACCTAATATAAAATAGGATTATATAAAAATACTTGCTAATACCCGGTGCGCGTTGCTGCGCCTCTCAATGGAGGTTTAATTGAAGTTGATGTTACTGCAAAAAGTTAACACAAAAATTACACATGGTTTACACGTGTAAATTTTAAAATGTATGAAAGCAATCTTTTTAAAACGATATTTCTAGGATTATTCTAGAAATTTTGGGAGGAATTAGATCCTCAGAAATTAGTAGGAGTCGGTTAACAAAATTTTTTTGTCAAGCCCCATGTTCAGGAGAAGGGCTCGAAAATTGAAATTTTGCTATTTTTAAACACCTGTAACTTGAGTACCTGTCCAAATTTTTTTTTAGTGATATACAAAATTCAAAGCTCTGTAATTATATTTCAACATGTGTCAAAGTTTTTTCTTAATTTTGAAGGGTGACGGAGCTACAGCTCCTGCAAATTCCAAAAAAATTGATATAACAAGAGTTCTGTTAGGTTTATTTTCAATCGAAAAACGGTAGAAGAGAGCTGGTTTTATAAACTTTACAGAAATATGTTGCTAAAATGTATAGGGTTGTCATACGGTACTAAAATTTACCATTATGCAAAATTCAATTTTTGCTAAATTTTTGGCCCTGCATATCTTCTGAACGGTTCAAGCTAGGGTGTTGAAATTTTGGGAGGAGTTAGATCCTCAGAAATTAGTAGGAGTCGGTTAACAAAATTTTTTTGTCACGGCCCATGTTCAGGAGCTATAAGGGCTCGAAAATTGAAATTTTGCTATTTTTAAACACCTGTAACTTGAATACCTGTTTAACTATTTTTTCCTTAATATACAAAATTTAAAGGTCCAACATTATATTTTAACATATGTTAAAAGATTTTCTTAAATTTAAAAGGGTTTCTTTAAATTCAAGGAAGTGTCTCTCAGTTTTAACCATTTTTGCTTAAATAGTAAAATTCTAAGTAAAATTCCAAATTTTGGTGGAATTCACAATTTAATTCCTAGAACCTATAAAAGTTTGGGGGAAGGGGAGTAATGAGGATTATATCCTTGAGAAATTTGGCAATCTTCCCCATAGAGGGGCTAATAGGGCTTAAAAATTAAAAATTTACTGTTTTTATAAGTAAGCAGTAACTTAGTCACTGACGTATATATTTCCTAAATTAAACGTTAATATTGAAGCTTCAACATTATATTCCGATAAAATACTTAGTATGAAACACTATATTATTTTGAAAATGTGCTTTTTTAAAAACCCTTGGGTTTTTCATCACTTGTTTAAGTTTAAATTCAATATGTACATATTTTTAAATGATTTGCATTTATAAAAATTTACTTTGATGATGACGCATTGCAAAATTTAAACTGGAAAAAAATTAACCTTTGATAGATAGGAACCTTTCAAAAATCTAGTTGGAAATTTATAATGCAATAAAGAGTTTCATTATCTTAAATAAATAATTAGCGTTAAATAAAGTTATGTATGATAAAAAAAAATTCAATTAATTAAAAGCTAATTGCTTTGGTAAAAATTATTATATCGGTATATGTATACAATAATAAACAACCTTTGAAAGATGTTTCACATAATGTTTTTCCTGTAAAAGCGGTTGGCTTACAGGAAAAATATAAGCTTTTTTTTTTCTAATGCGTGAAATAACGCCATACGAAACAAAGGCATAATGGCTTTATTTCGCTATTGAATGGGAAATAAAGCCATATCGCACATTTTTTCGCGTATGGCTTTATTTCCAATTCAAATGCGAAATAAAACCGTATCATTTTCTAAAATTTTACGAAATAAAACCAAATAGTAAAATTGATACACATTCTAGTTTTATAGTAAAGAAAGTGAAAAAAAATAGAAATTAATAAATATGTGAAATTAACAAGTTTCTAATTTTTTGAACAACCTGAATAAAATATGTTAAAAAATATTATATTTTTATTACGAAGGTTGTCACCACCGAACCCCCGCTTACTCAATTCTTGAAGTTAGATTTTGCATTCATAACTATTTTATTCGAAAAATAATACCAATCAGTATCTCACACACGCACATGTAATAAATATTCTGTAAAAGGGTGAAATCCCAATTTTAAATCCCACTCTAAATTCCTCTTAATTCAGAATGTCACATATACATATATATAACGAATCTATATATACAAAAGCGAAAGTTTGTTTGTTTGTTTGTTTGTTTGTAGCGAATAGACTATCCTAAACTGCCCAGCCGATTTTCATGAAAATTTGTATTTAGAGGTTTTTGGGTGCGGTATTTAGAGGTTTTTGGGTTGGGGTTTTGGTGCAAGTTTTTAAACTTCTTGGTTCTAAAATGAAAACGGTTTGAGCGATTGACTTCAAATTTTGTATACATGATGCTCTTTGAGAATTGAGTAGACACTGTTGACAGTTTTGGAATTTGATAACCCATGTCGGATCGACGGGTGGTCAAAAAAAATATTTGGTCCAAATTTTGTCCGATTTTATGAAATTTTGCTTTGGCTTAAAAGAAAGTCCAAGAAATTTTTTTATTGAGTTGCATTAACCCATTGCGGCCCAACAGCTTTATATAGGTTTTTTCAATACTTAACTCTAAATTAGAAACAGTTTGACCGATTTTCTTCAAATTTTGTATACGTGCTCCCCTGTGAGAATTGAATTGACACTATTAACCGATTTGGAATTTGTTAACCCATCCAAGCTAATATTGTCAAAATTTGCGAAGTACTGCTTTGGCTAAAAAGAAAGCCTCAAAAAAAATTTTGTTGAGTTCCATTAACCCATTGCGGCCCAATAGGTTTTTATAAAGTTTTTGGTTACTTTACTCTAAATTAGAAACGATTTAACCGATTTTCTTCAAATTTTGTATATGTGTTCCGTTTTGAGAATGAAATTAACTTTTTTAACAGACTTGCAATTGCTTAACCCATGCCAGCCCGACGATTGACAAAAAAAAGATTTGGAAGCACAATACGTCCAATTTTGCGCAATACTGCTTTAATAATATGTTTAGCGGGGCTTAGCGGTGGCAGACCCCATTATCATAAAAATTTTTTTGCAAAAATATATATGTAAGAATAATTTTTAAAAAGGATTTTAGAGATGGTTTCAAAAGCAGGGAAATACGCCTTTTACAGAATATTTATATATACGTGATATATGAGATTCTGTATATGTGTATATGTGAGATTCTCAATTAGAAGGATTTTTGGAGTTGGATTCAAAATCTGGATTGCCGCTTTTTCCAGAAAATTTATACCTATATATTAAATTTTTAAAGATATTTTTTTAGAGCTTTAATTTTTTTTGAAATTTTTATTTATAATTATTTTTGTTTGGAAAATTAAATTGCTGTTATTTTCACAAATAAAATTACATTTTTAAAAAGGAAATAAAGCCATATGGCTATATATGATAATGATATGATGAAATTTTTTTTTTCGCAATACCTAAGCATAGTTAAAATTTCTTTCATCTACTTTCAATGGTATATAAGTTTTGTAAACATACGTACGAGAGGACAGATTATAGGAACTATTTTTAAACATTTCTTAGAAATTAATAATGGTAGAAAATTCAAATTTAGTACTAGGTTTTTTTTCCTACCACTATTATGTCTCTGCAGCTGTAATTAATTTGGGTGTTAGTTCAGCTACATCCCACGCACCTCCCATGAACTTACAAGAATATCCTCGAAATTAATAAATATAGAAAATTGATATTTAATAAAAGGCCAAATGCCTGTCAAGGCAAGTATTTTTATTGTTTGTGAACTTCGAAATAAATTGGAGTATTGGTTCGTGTAACCGTTTCGCTAATTCCAAAACCAAGCAAACATATGTTCTAAATTACACAATCATGAATTATAAAGCCAGTGAAACTTTTATGTTTTCCTTTTTACGTAAAATTAATCTAAAATATCTCTTATTGTTTCTCCATACTTGTGTTTCTAAAATCCAAATGATATATAATTTTGAAAACCAGAATTTTGATTACGCAAATCAAGTAATTTCTATGTGAAAGCGAGACACGTCTCCCCAATTTTTAAAAGTGATACCTTATTTAAAAAGTTACCATTCCATTTTGAAAATTTTCAGTACCAAGTGCACATACATTGAAAATCTTTTCTAAGCTGAAAAAGATTCTATAGTTTTTATACCTGTATGACTATATAGTCATTATACCCGTATGACTATATAGTCAAAGGGTATAATAAATTTGCCATTACGTTTGTGACGCAAAGATGGAGGGGGGATCAGAATCAGAATCAAAAAATATTGTCCGTCCGTCCGCACGATAACTCAAAAACTAAAGGATCTGGGATCTTGAAATTTTCACAAATTCGTTTTTTTGCAATAGCCGTCATCGCTATTTAAATCCAGCCATTTTGTTCCTTGGTTCGGGTAGCTGCCATACAACTTCTTTTTTTATATGAGTATTACTCTGTACCTATTATAGCTGCGTGTCTGAAATTTTGCCAAAAGTAGTTTAGTTTCATGGCCAAAGTTTCTGCAAAATTTGGTTGGTCTACTGCAGTGGGTTCGAGTAGCTGCCATACAACTTCTTATTTTATATGAGCATTACTCTCCACCTAAAGAAGCTGGGTGTCTGAAATTTTAGTAAAAGTAGTTTAGTGCAATGGCCAAAGTTACTGCAAAATTTGTTTGGTCTACTGCTGAGAGTTCGAGTAGCTGCCATACAACTCCTTCTTTTATATGAGCATTACACTACACCTAATGAAGCTGGGTGTCTGAAATTTTGCAAAAATTTGGTTGGTCTACTGCAAATGGTTCGAGTAGCTGCCATACAACTCCTTCTTTTATATGAGTATTCCACTACACTTAATAAAGCTGTATGTTTGAAATTTTGCCAATATTAATTAACCGGATGATATAATGTATATGTTACGGTTATACGGGTATCCCAGCATTGACACAGTCTACTCTACTAAACTCTTCATCGTTATAACATATATATATTTTTTTTCGATCTTTCTTTAAGTCACATAAAAATAAATATTTAAAATATTTATGATTAATTGCAAAATAAAGTTACAAAAAAGTAATAAAAACGAGGAGAAATGTTTAAAAATTATATGATCTGGTTAACTACTTAACAGATATTAAGCTTTATAAGATTTTATAGTTATATTCTTATCAAAAAAAATTTGTGTGTTAGCTAATCAAACCCGTTGTGCAAAATAAATCAGTTACAAAATCTACCATTGGATTTCTTATACCCCCCATTTCCAGCTTCATAAACGGTAAAGCAAATTTAATATACCTGTTAAACAAACGTAATATTTATAATTAATTATAAATATATATAATTTAGAGTTTTAGTATTTTAAAAAATATAACGGTGTTTAAATTTTAGGATGGCGATAATTTGGAAAGGAAATCAATTGGAAAAAGTATTTTAAATAAGTAAAAGAAACTGATTCGATAGGCTAAATTTCATAATAATTGACTTTAATTTTTAGTTCACACTTAAATTTTCCTTGACTTCATAATATGCGTATTACATATTATGAATAAACAGCTCTTGAGTATATAAAGGTAGAAATAGTTAAATTAATATCAGTTTAAGTTTATATTTTTTTTAACTGTTTTTCAAACAAAATGCCGTCAAATTTCTTAAAACTTTCAACTATTTTATTAATATTGAAATTTTCAATAGGTTGTGATCTTTCATTTCAACAGTTTAAAACTTGCAAAATCATGGACGTTGGTACAGAAGATTTTGAAAATTCTAGAAATATACAAATAAACAGTTTAATTAATGAGAAAAAATCAGATAATGAGCTGTATAATTTAAGATTTTATGTACAAACTGGGAGTTATGGAAGTTTATGGATTTTTGATAGTGAAGGCATTTGGGAACAATGCAAATACGTGCACATAGGTAATAAAATTTCTTTAAAATTTTTTTGTCAATTTTTTATAAAATTAAATGTATAATTTCTATTAGGTGTCGTAAAGCTAAAAACAAACGCAAGAAACAAGAAAGAAGGAGTATATATAGATAGCGCCTTTCCATCTTGTCACAGAATCGCAAATAACAACGTAACTTATGGACCTGTTAACTTAAATGAATATATTCCTTTACCAGTTCGATTTATTATAACTAAAGGTAGGTAATGATTTTTATCGATCTAATAGCAAAATTTTTAATAAATTATTCTAAAATTATTTCAGATGGAAAATATACCGCTTACATTTCTAATAAAGAAATTGTAAGCTACAATTTTCCGAATCTTTTAAAGCCGATTTTTATTAATTTTAAACAAACTGGTGATGCAAAAGGTAGAGCAAGATTATTTTATAATTGCACATTTGAGGAAGAGAATGAATTTTTACATTTATGATTGAAAAATTAAAATTTTGTTTTATTGTTATGCAAAATGAAGAAAATGCGGGAATAATTCAACAGAGAGGTTGTGAGCTATCAAGATGATGTCATCACATAACGGTACATTATATCGCAAAGTTTCCGAATATATAAATTATTAGTGGCGTTGCCGCCATCTAGTTATCGAAAAATGCATTACAAAATTTTCCTAAGAAATTTTCCTAACATCTTACAATATTGCAGGGCATGATACAGACTTTCATACATAATATGAAATTTTTGGGATATTGCAGTTTCAAGTGAAAATTAAAAATAAAAAAAAAAAAAAAAACTTTGAAAAAAACCACTATAAGTGTGAAATTTTCAAAAACACTCTTTATTTTTTATTATACCGTTAGAAAGGTCTCTTACACTCTTTCCAACGGTATATAATAAGTATGGTATTTGTTGACGAATAGCCCCACCAGAGAACATAAATTTAAAACTGAAACAACAATTTTATTAAAAAATAAATTTTCATACTTAGTTTCTCATACATTTATTTTGCCTTTTGGTTTTCTTGTTAAAATATGTATGTAAAAATGTAAGTAGGATGCATATTAGAGTAGGATACAATATTGAGTTGGGTTTTGGTAATTTGTTGTTTGAAGAGATTTTGGAGGTAGCAACCCCATAGTTTTAAAATTTTTGTTGTTGAAAAACAATAAATAGAAAGGACCTTAGAGTTGGCTACAAAATCAGAATTATGCAATTTTACCAGAATATTTGTAAACATATATGTATATAACAAGAATTTGAATTAGGAGGGATTTTAGCGTTGGATTCACTAACATGATATCCGCTTTTGCCAATATATTTGTATTTGTATATGAATATCCAATATTAGAAGAGATTTTAGAGTTTGATTCTAAATCACGACTGCGGCTTTTTCCAGAATATTTATAAATATATAAATATGTCAGGTACTGAATTAGAAAGGATTTTAGAGTTGGATTCAACTATTAGAGTTGGACTAATATATTCCATATTTTTGTGTGTTGTTTCCAGTTTATTGTCTTACAGGTAAAATATAACATTTTAATTAAAATACTACAAAATCTTAGGAAAATTTTGTAATGCATTTTTCGACCACTGGATGGAGGCATTGCCACTAATAATTTATAAATTTGGAAACTTTGAGATATAGTGTAGCATTATGTGATGACGTCATCTTGATAGCTCACAACCCGTCTGCGGAAGTTTCCCCTAAAACGGAATAAACTTAAAAGAATGGCATTTTTTTCTCAAATTGTTATAAACTGTATAAAATAATTTTTGTAGTTGTTTCTCACACTGAAAATTGTGCCTCGTCGTTTACAAAACTTTAACATAGTTTAACAAAAGAAAAGAAATTTCAACTGTATGGTATTTACAATTTTTATAAAAAACAAGTGATGAAAAAAAACCAAGGGTTTTTAAAAAAGCACATTTTCAAAATTATATTGTGTTACATACTGAGTTTAACTTTGGAAATATTTACTTGGAAATAGTTACTACTGACTTATAAAATTTACTGCTAACAGTAAATTTTTTATTTAAAAGTTGTTATAGCCCTTGCCAAATTACCAAATTTCTGAAGAATCTAACTTCAACTCCCCCCCCCCCCCCCCCTCATCATCTAATTTTTTAGGTTCTAGGAATTAAATTGTGAATTACACAAAAATTTGGAATTTTACTTAGAATTTTATTATCTAAGCAAAAATGGGTAAAACTAAGAGACACTTTCTTAAATTTAAGGAACCCCTTTTAAATTTAAGGAAAACCTTTAACATATGTTAAAATATAATGTTGGGCCTTTAAATTTTGTATATTAATAAAAAAAAAATTGGACAGGTATTCAAGTTACAGGTGCTTAAAAATAGCATAATTTCAATTTTCGAGCCCTTATAGCTCCTAAACAAGGGGCTTGACAAAAAAATTTTGTTAACCGACTCCTACTAATTTTTGAGTATCTAACTTCTCCCAAAATTTCAAGACCCTAGCTTGAACCGTTCAGAAGATATGTGTGGCCAAAAATTTTGCAAAAATTTAGTTTTATATAATGGTAAATTTTAGTACCGGATGGCAACCCTATACATTTAAGCGACATATTTTTGTAAAGCCTATAAAAGCAGCTCTCTAATACCGTTTTTCGATTGAAAATAAACCTAACAGAACTCTTGTTATGTTTATTTAAATATAGGGCTTTTTTGGAATTTGCAGGGGCTGTAACTTCGTCACCTTTCAAAATTAAGAAAAACCTTTGACACATGTTGAAATATAATTATAGAGCTTTGAATTTTGTCTATCACTAAAAAAAAATTTGGACAGGTATTCAAGTTACAGGTGTTTAAAAATAGCAAAATTTCAATTTTCGAGCCCTTATAGCTCCTAAATAGGGGGCTTCACAAAAAAATTTTGTTAACCGACTCCTACTAATTTTTGAGTATCTAACTTCTCCCAAAATTTCAAGACCCTAGCTTGAACCGTTCAGAAGATATGTGTGGCCAAAAATTTTGCGAAAATTGAGTTTGTCGTAATGTTAAATTTTAGTACCGTATGACAACCCTAAACATTTGCCTTGTTAAAATTTATAAAGTTTATGAAACCAGCTATCATTTTCCGTTTTCAGATTGAAAATATATGTAACAGAACTCTTGTTATAACAATTTAAATATAGGGCTTTTTCCAACTTTGGGGGGCTGTAGCCCCGTAATAGGTGGGGCTACAGAAAAAAATTCTTCTACGAATTATTTTTTTTGCAAAAACTATCCATGGTTAAAATTTCTTTTCACTATTTCAAACGGTGTAAAAGTTTTTGTAAACATACGGACGGACGGACGGACGGACGGACAGACAGAGTGAAGCTATATAGGCACATTTTTACAAAATTTTTTGAAAATGTGCTAAAAAGTAATTTCGTGGAAAACCGTTTTTTTGTCGGTTACTCCGTAGTTTATCGATCTGCTCCGAAAAGTCCGAAAAAACACTATATACAAAGTGCCATAATAAAAGTTATACAAGAAATATTTTCAACCTCAAAAGCCCAATCGATAGATATTGTTTTTAATGAGTTTTAATTTTTAATCAATCTTGCTTATATTATTATATTATATTCGAAAAAATTCTATGAAAAAATCAATATTGTGGTGTAAGTTTTAATTTAATTTCTGAAATCTGAAAAGTTTGTAGTGGGAAGAGGTGGTGTTAAATCCTTAAGAATTACTGTAAGCCAAGTCAAAGAATATTTCAGAGTCTTCCGAAATTTAAGAACTTTTAGAACTTAAAAATTAAAAAGCCAGAAATTAAAAAATAAATTAATAAATCATATATATAATACACAAGTGTTGGCGAGACCTTTCCAACATGTAAAAAAATTTTGCACTACAAAATTATTATAAATATACTTCACACAATAAATATTGATGGTAATACTCATAACTTTAAATTTATTATTATGCATCCCACACACGATTGACATATTTTGTTGTTATGCATCAAATACACGATGTTTTCAATTTGGTATGCGTACTTGCGAAGTGAAATCGTGTAAATTAAATCGGGGTAAATTAAAGAACCATTTTAAAGGTTGAAAATTTGGTTCTGAGAAAATGAAAAACTGTCAATTTTTATGGGCTAAGTTTTTGGTTTAAATTTAGAATTGTATCGTGTATGGGCAAGTTAAACAACTCAAATATTATATTTTTTTTTGTATTTTTCTTTAATTGACACGAAAGAACGATGAGATATTCCGATTTGAAAAAACAATAAAGCTATAATACTAAAAATAAAATAAAAAAGAATTAAGTAAATAATTTTAAATAAAAATAAAATTAAAATAGAAAAATGTTTTTAAATTATGAGTGTAGTATATAATAAATGCATCCCACATACAGCCCCATTTTCGGGGGGCTGCCATACAACTTCTTTGAACCAATATGAATTTCTTCAAAATTAATTATACTACGACGCTGAAAATTACACACGGTTAGCTATATAATGAACTAGCTAATACCCGGTGCGCGTTGCTGCGCCTCTCAATAGAGGTTTAATTGAAGGTGATGTTACTGCCAATTAAACACGGTTTACACATGTAAATTTTAAAATGTATGAAAGCAATATTTTTAAAACGATTTTTCTAGGATTATTCTAGTAATTTTTGAAACTTTCTGCAATTCAAAGCAATACAAACTACTTTCCAAAATTTGACGTAATTTACCTCCAAAAAAATTCTTTTGACCAATCGTAGGACCGACTGTTAAACAGACTCAACTCCATTTTCAAGTTGCTTCACACATATAAAATTTGAGGTCAACCGGTCAAATCGTTTCTAATTTAGAGTTAAGTAACGCAAAAATCTATTAAAAGCCACTGTGCCCCATTGGGTTAACGGAACTACACTTTCTCTTTAGACAAAGCAGTATTGCGCAAAATTGGACGTAATTTGCTTTCAAATCTTTTTTTTGTCAATCGTCGGGCCGGCATGTGCTAACCAATTGCAAGTCTGTTAAAAGAGATAATTTCATTCTCAAAACGGAACACATATACAAAATTTGAAGAAAATCGGTTAAACCGTTTCTAATTTAGAGTAAAGTATCCAAAAACTTTATAAAAAGCTGTTGGGTCCCAATGGATTAATGGAACTCAACAAAATTTTTTTGAGGCTTTCTTTTTAGCCAAAGCAGTACTTCGCAAAATTTTGACAATATTAGCTTCCAAAATTATTTTGACCAACCGTCGGTCCGACATGGGTTCACAAATTCCAAAACTGTTAATAGTGTCAACTCAATTCTCAAGGAGCATCACGTATACAAAATTTGAAGTCAATTGGTCAAACTGTTTCGAATTTAGAGTAAAGTATTGAAAAAACCTATAAAAAGCTGTTGGGCCGCAATGGGTTATTGGAACTCAACAAAATTTTTTTTGGGGCTTTCTTTTAAGCCAAAGCAGAATTTCGTAAAATCGGACAAAATTTGCACCAACAATTTTTTTTGGCCACCCGTCGGCCCGACATGGGTTAACAAATTCCAAAACTGTTAATACCTGTCAACTCAATTCTCAAAGATCATCACGTATACAATTGAATTGTATTTGATTAAATTTGAAGTCAATCGGTCAAACCGTTTTCATTTTAAAACAAAGAAGTTTAAATACTTGCACCACAGACCCAACTTGGCGGTCCGTTAGGGCAAAATTTTTGGGCCACGATTTGTTTCCGTACGCAAAAACCCTCTATATACAAATTTTCATGAAAAGCGGCTGGGCAGTTTAGGAGTCTATTCGCTACATACAAACAAACAAACAAAGAAACAAACAAAAAAATAAACAAACTTTTGCTTTTATATATATAGATTGAGCACTTATATGGAGTTTCAAAATGTTACGGCGCCATTTTCGGACAGCTGCCATACAAAGTTTTCAATTCAATAACAGTGAATTTAATGAAACTACGAGGTTAAAATTAAAATTGGGCAGGTAAAGTAATAGGGCAAGTTACTTGACAAAATTGGACATCACTCGGACCAACTTTGAGGGTGGGCGAATTGTTTTTTTTTTTAATGCCCAATTTTAATTTGAACCTCGCAGTTTCACTAGATTCACTGTTACTGAATGTTAGTAACATTTTGAGACTTGTTATAAGTGCTCGATTCATTACATAACCAACCGTGTGTAATTTTCATCCTCGTAGTATAATTAGTTTTGAAGAAATTCATATTGGTGCAAAAAAGTTGAATGGCAGTTCTCCGAGGAAAGTAACAATATCTTCAGAGTTACCTTTCATATTGAAAAATTTTTATGATACATAGCTAACTAGATTATCTTTTTAGAATAATTAGCCATGTATAAAATCTCTCTAATAAGATAATACAATACTAGAGCAGTATTGTATTATCTTATTAGAGAGATTTAAGAGATCTTATCACATATTGTGTAAAATGAAAAATTAGAAATAAAATCGAATCTATAAAATATGTTATAGATATTATGCCAATTTTTAATTTATTAGAAGTTTTTTTGTTACCATAGATACTATTTCAATTTTCAATAAAAATAAATTTTACAATAAACCAATTCAAATTAATTTATTTTTTTGGATAACTTTTAAACCAATTTTATTGAACTTTTATTTTCATTTTGTAATAAATTACTATTTTAAATATTATGTATAATATTTCTTTTCAAATAATTTGAAAATTTTTGTATTTCCTCTTTTATTCTTCAAAAATACAAAAATCTTTATTAAACTTTGAAGAATTATTTGATACTACAATAACAATGTAAATTAAAATCCCTAAATCGTTTTTAAACTTTTTAAACAAATTTAAAAAACTTTCAAAAATATCCAAAAATATTTATTAGTTTCTCTTTGAAAAAACGGAACTTTTTAAACGTCACCATAAGAAAACTTTGTTATTGGGGAATGAAATGCTGTTTTGGGGAATGAAATTTTCGAAATAAAACGAGGAAGATTATAGTTGCCTTTGTCAACTTTTAGATACCCGTGCGTACACTATTATGTATTAAATAAATAAGAATTTCATATATTGCTGGAAATATAGTTTGACAGAAAATTTAAAATATTTGTTTTTTTATATTTAATTAAAAGAAAAAAAAATTAATAAAAAAAAAGATGAATTAAAAAAAAAAATGAATTTAAAAAAAAAATACGCTCTAAACGAGATTCGAACCCACACTTTTCAATTAAAAAGCCGACGTCCTAACCACTAAGCCATTGATTTTTTGTTTATCTTAATTTTGTTTTGAAAATTATTATAGTTACTATGGTATCAATTGTTTGTTTTGAATAACTGTTTTGAATTTTTTTATAAAAATATTAAAAAAAATTAATAATTTTCAATATAAATGAAAGTTTTCTGCCAAATTTTCTATAAAATAAAATTTTTCATACATAAAATAAATACATATATTTTATTAAAAAGAAAATGGATAACAAAATATTAATTAAAAAAAAAAAAAATTTTGACCCAGTCGAACCGAGACATTATGACTACAAGTCGCAAGTCCTAACCACTACACCATGAAGCGATTAATAATCTAACTACATTTTGTCTGTTTTTATATTTGGTTTCTATTTAGTTATTAATTTTGAATTTATTCATATAATTTCAAAAAATTTGTATGGCAGCTACCCGGAACCTTTGTCCGATTTTAACCAAAAACAATAGGCAACCTACAAATTGTCTAAAAATTACTTTATGAAAGTATCAGAACTATAGCTCTTTTAGTTTTTGAGTTATCGTGCTGACGGACGGACGGACGGACGGACACACATGGCTAGATCGATTCATTTTTCGATGCTGATTCGATACGAATCCTTGACACTATATCTAGCTAGTCTAGATCGATGCGTTACAAACGGAGGAGTAATTTTAATATACCCGCGACATTTTGTTCGTACGGGTACAAAAAAAAAGCAATCTAGAGATATTTCAGTTTTAGTGTATAAATTCCCTAAGTGTTATTTTACAAAAAAAAAAAAAAATATCTAATAAAATTCACAATATAAAGATTATTTTGAGACTTTACAAAATAAAATCAATCATATTTCCATTAATCATCAAAACAATTTTTACAAATAATAAAGTATTTTCTCAAATTTTTTTTATTAATTTTTTTTTTTTTTATGAATTGAAATAAAATTTACAAAAATAATATAATTGATGAAAAAAATCTCAGGTGGTTTAAATGTCAGACTTAGCTATTATCTTTAAAATCAAGAGAAAGTGCTTGTATTCTTGTATTATATTCTTTATATTAATTGTCATGGCTATTTTAATAAAAAATAAATAAAATTTTATTTTATTATTTATTTAATTTTTAAGCCAATTTCCAAAAATTTTGAAAAAAGGGGCCTATAACGTTTTACTCTGTACGTCTGCCTGTCCATACATCCATCCTTTCACAGAACCTAAACACCATTTGCAATAATACATAATATAAAGTAAATTACAACTGTATATTTTAAGAAACATTTTTTTTTTGGAAACCCCCCTTCCACAGTTCGGAAAGTTCAATACATTTAAATTGTTATAATAAGAGCTTTTTCAGTTATATTTTCAATCCAAAAACGGTAAAAAACAGCTGCTTTTTTATTTAATAAATAGTGTTGCCATATGATATCTAAATTTACTTTTTGCAAAACTCAATTTTGCAAAATTTTTAACTTTCTCATATGTTTTGAATGGTTTAAGCTAGAAACTTGAGAAAATCTTTATTACAAAAAGTATGAGCTGTTTAAGGATACTCTTAATTGCCACACGCCCCCCGAGAGTAAGACAGAATTTTCTCGTAATATTAATATTTTTAAATATTAAATAAAATTATAAGAACAAATCAAAATGTTGTTAGAAGTCACAATTTTATTACTGGAGTTGTAAGTTTTGTAAGTTTTCTTAAAAAAAAATTAGCTGTGAACGCGAAGGGATAAACATAAATCAAAATCTGCGACAACCAATTTTAATACGTCAGTTAATACGAAGACGTAATCCGAAATGAATGCGCGCGAATATTAGGCATATCATTTACTTTTTATCATTTATTTTTCAAATTTTTTATTTTAAATATTATAAGATATGTTTTTTAAAATAAATATATAAAAATGCTTAATTTTAGGAATATCACCTTAGCAACATAAGAGAAAATAATAAAACTTTTATTTTCCTGGTCAATTTTTTAATTTTAAAAATTCAACTTACAGACAGATATCATATACAGTATAATACGTTGCGTATTTCGAATGCTCCCATTTGAGTACTAAAGTCGATTACCTAATACTCTTGAAATAGAATATATTGATTTAAAGGAAATTTTATAAAATAGAAAAACGATGTTAGCAGCGACACGTTTCTTAAGTAATCACCTTTAGAGCGATTCAATTCAATTAAAAAAAAAAAAAAAAACAATAACAATATTTTATGTAGAATGCGACACCAGAAGCAACGCTAGAATCGAAAGGAATATTGGGCCATTACCTTAAGTACGAAATATTGTGTAATTGTGGAAATGTGCTTTTTCAAAAACCTTTGACTTTTTTTATAGTTTTTTTTAATTTTTAAAGTTTTATTTTGGAAATTTAATATTTAAAACTTTAGGAATTCAATGGCCGTGTCAAATATAATCAAGACAATTTTATTAAAAATTTCTTACTTAAAATCCTTATGTTATCAAGAAAAAATGTTTGTTCTAAAAGGAAATTCTATTAAATTACTTAACTACTCAATAATACGAATAATTATTATTAATTCTTCGGAATAGATATTCGGTTTGATAATATTACATTTATTTAGATCCACCTTTCACCCAGCTTTTGAATCTTTGAAGAAATGTTCGCATACCCAGGGATCGTACTTTGTTGTATAAAGGTTTTTTAAATTAAATTTCAAAAAAAATGTTCTCAGAACTTTTTCGATATTGAAGACTTTCCGCCTAAACAAATGTAAGTTTTTACTGAGAGTTATTGCAGACTTTTGATCCTCTTCAATTATTCTTTAAGAAAATGTACTTATCTTTAAAAATTCTAATTATCAAATTCCGAGTTTTCAACTGTTGATTTATGAATTTTTTTAACCTTAAATTTTTTCTGTTTTCAAAATGTTGTTGGAGATATACTAACAACAGCAAAAATCAACTATAGTAGTCTTCGTTTTATTTTTATCACAGATTTCTTTTTATAACAGCTATAAGTATAGGCCTCAGTTACGAGCACAGAGGTTAGATAATTTTTGAAAACCAGTGTTCTTTAAATAAAGGAATAGGAAATTAGAGTACAATGTAAAGTATTATATATATTTTGTTATATAAAAAAAACTTACAAATTTAAGACTCTCCTGCACAAAAGGCCATTTTTGAACTTACCTGAAAATATAAACAAAAAGTTTAAAAAAAAAAAATACCTAACTATTTATAAGTTTTTGTAATATATATTGTATAAGTACCACCACTTTGTCATATTGAACTAATGCATATTATTGTGGTTTTAAAAAGTTATATTAGACAAAATGTGTGAGTTATATTAAGACTTTCTTTTTACTAGACAGTACTAACCAATTCGAGAAGTTATCAAGCATAGTTTTTATGTGTTCAGTACTATATATTATACTATATGTTATATTATACTATATCTATGATAAACATGATTAATAACATTATAATATAAAAATAAATGATAAGTTATTATTCCGACTCTTTCGGAATTTCTTTAAAGTGCATCAAAAGTCCCATGAAATTTCTGACTACTGCTTGACAAATCTAATAAAGTAAAAAGGTGAAAAATTCCATAGGGCTCTCCTGACGTATACACAAATAAATTTTTTTTTTCGTTCTCCACTTCTTTAAGGAGTATAGCTAGGGCATTCACCAAGTGTATTTAGACTAGGCTTCAGCTGCTTTAATCTCACTAAGTTAAATTCACTAAGCTGTAGCTGTAGCTATTTTATAAGAACATTTTTGTGCGTCATCTATTATCTTACACAAGAGTTTTTCATATATTTTTTATAAAATTATTAAATTTAAATTCCGATATAAACTATTCCGATATAATTATACAATTTTACAATATTTTTTCATTAGATATTATTATCTGACCTGAATTGGAGCTCGAGACCTTCCACATTAAAGGCGGCGTCTTTGCCACTACGCTAGTGGTTAAATATGTACCTATATTACAAACTCAGATTTTGTCATTATTAATCTAATTATTTTTCAATTACTTTAAAAAAATCTCCCTCATAATTTTACATATGTAAATATTGCAACAAAAATCATTTAGAATAATGAAAGGGTTGCCGTACTAAACTAGTTATTGAAATCCTTACTTTAAAACAAACTGTAAACCCTCTCCTAATACACAATTGGAATGTCGTATACAAAATAAATATTCTAAATAATATTTTTTTGTAAGAACTCAAAACTTTTCAGTTTAAATGACGATATATAAACCACTGATTATAATATTTTAGTAATCAGTGAATATTTGAAACAATCTAAATCATTTGCACTGAGCCAAAAAGTTTTTAATAACTTTAAGATACAGAGAGGTTTCGGCTAGGTTTGGTTCGTGAGGGTTATATCGAAAATCTTACTTGTATTTTGTAAATG